>JAPYZA010000014.1:0-55205 GCA_030522685.1 Eupelmus azureus | reverse complement strand
GAATATAACACAAATCTATAATAATATTGTTAAAATACTGATAAGATATTGCAATGTATTATTATTGTAGCAAAATGGCGCTAATGTTTTAGCAATATTCCACAGGTGTTATACAAAATACCGCATTAATATTGTATCAATATTATAGCAACATTATAACAATATTGTGTTACTATTCAATATTGTAAGAATATTAACACAATATTCCTACAATATGGAAAGAATATTGTGTTAATATTCTTTCAATATTGTAGGAATATTGTGTTAATATTCTTTCAATATTGTAGGAATATTGTGTTAATATTCTTTCAATATTGTTGGAATATTGTGTTACTATTCAATATTGTAAGAATATTGTGTTAATATTCTTTCAATATTGGAGGAATATTGTGTTAATATTCTTCTTTCAACTTATAATTACTTTATTAGTACTACTCCATTCTGCACTTCCATGAGCATATATCGTACAAATTATATTAAAATTAATATAGACAATTTAAAATACAAATATCGAAAACTTACATAAATCAGTTTTGAATAACAAACCGATTAAATATTGCCACAAAATTTATTTTCTAGAAATCCTAACCGAAGCCGAATTTTTATCGGTGGATCCATACATGCGAGCCTACACGATTCGCCTACCTGTCGGCAGTACGATGATCGGCTCTCAGGTAGCAAAAATCATCGACTCGAAGCATCCGAAATATCCAGTCGGCAAAAGGATCGTTGGCTATATGGGCTGGAGAACTCACACCGTTCTGAATCCGGATCAGCCTGCGAGCGCTGAACAGATAATTAAGGACAAACCTTACATAGTACCAGACTTTGGTGAACTTTCGCCTTCTCTTGCCTTGGGAGTTCTAGGAATGCCAGGGTGAGGACAAATACATTTATAATTATATCTCTTTTTCAATTACTTCAAAATTTATTAAAGCGAAAGTTTTTTGAAGTACTATATGGTAACAGCATAACAATAAAATTTACTCAAATAAATTTTGACAAACAAATTTATTTTAAGACATAACTATTACACATTTTTACTCTCCTCTACGTTTGTTCTCCTCTAAAAAATTAAATATAGAAAACATCTCCACTATACTCATTCAAATAAAATACAAAAAAGAAAAAAATCCAAAATCTCGGTCAAAACGATTCACTCCCCACATCCGATTTTCAGTAACACAGCGTACTTCGGACTCATGGACATCTGCAAACCGGAAGCCGGCGAAACAGTTGTTATCAGCGGCGCCGCCGGAGCCGTGGGCTCGCACGTCGGTCAAATCGCCAAAATCGAGGGCCTCAAAGTCATCGGCATCGCTGGCTCAGACAACAAGTGCAAATGGCTGGTCGACGAGTTGGGCTTCGATTGGGCCATCAACTACAAAACCGAGAACGTCGCCGCAGCGCTGAAGGAGGCTGCTCCTGAAGGCGTCGATTGTTACTTCGATAACGTATGTGGTTTTACAAAAGATTTGATTTTTATTTACGTAACATTATGATTCCATTTTTTTTTATTACAGGTGGGCGGTGATATTTCCACTACGGTTATTTATCAGATGAATCCGTTCGGCAGGATTTCCGTGTGCGGCAGCATTTCATCTTATAATAGTGACGCTTTGCCTAAAGCGAGAATTCTTCAACCGGCGATGGTATTCAATCAGTTGACAATGGAGGGATTCATTGTTAGTCGCTGGGGCGATCGGTGGTTCGAGGGGATCGAAAAAAATTTGGCCTGGATCCGCGAGAGGAAGCTTAATTACGCGGAAACCGTTACCGTGGGCTTTGACAATATGTTTAAAGCGTTTAGCGGTATGCTGAAAGGAGAGAATTTTGGAAAGGCGGTTGTTAAAGTGTGATATTTTTTGTGTGAAGTATTTGCTTGTGAAACTTAATGGCGAAGTGTATCTATATTTTTATATAATTATTTTGTTACTCTTTTAAAATAAAAGCTATTTTTTAAGTAACGAACTTTTTTTAATGTTGATTAATAGTAGCTTTCGAATGAATAAAAAGTAAAATATTCAATTTTATTTATTTATTTGCAGTTTCAATTTCAGCGCTCTTGAACGGTCATAGAATTGATCACAAAACGTGTAGCTTATTGATTTGGTAAAATATTTAAAAATTCAAAGTTTAAATATTATAGAAAAGACCATCAATATAAGAAAATTATAAATTATAAATAATTTTACTATTAAAATATATAAAATGATTTATATCATCAGTATTATTATCTTTTTTAAAAAGAAAGTCTAGAAGTACAGACTCATTGCGCGTATTTGCACATGCGCATGAAATTCGTATTTAAAGCGCAAGCGCTGTCGATTTGACAGGTAAATTTCGTTACATGAAAAGTGTTAGATAAGATATTGAACTTATTATACAATTCTTATAACTATATTCTTTTTATAAATTTTTTAATTTTTTCCTTAGTTCAAGCATTTATTATAAACTTTTGTAACTAATTCTTTTTTAAAAAATTAAGAGAATCTTATTTTCTGATATGATGACCTTTTTATAGTTAAAAAAGAAATTCACGATTAAGAATAATTACCTCATACTCTTAACAAATTCTGGAACAAATTTCTTTACAGCTCTAAATAATTAAAAAAGCTTCGAATAATATATATATATATATATATATATATATATATATATAATCAATAAACAAAATTAAATATAACTTTCGACATTTTTATCAAAGCTCATCACTAAAGAAACAAAAGCGATCAATCCCTATCTATCATAAACTATAAAAAATCTCCAAACCGTCACGGGCCGCGAAATCCGAATTAAAATTCCCGGCGCGCGGGCCGATCAATAATTTTAAACGTGTCAATACTCGGACCAAATCACGCCCAGCGGCTCAAGCGCAAAACTTTTCCCAATAATCGCACCCTCCGCAGAGCTCCTCTCGGCCACTTTTCCGCTCCATCGAAAAAATCCATCACGCGCGAGCTCAGCCCGCAAAAAATCGTTAGACAAACTTAACCCTCCGCTATATATACGAACACACCAGCTCTCCAAATTACAACAAAAAAAGGAGTCAACAATAAGAAAAAATTCGCAAATGCAATTATCTTATCACTGCGCTGCTCGCGCGGAGGCAGTCGCAGACCTAATTCCCGATCGACCAACGGCCCGGTTACCGCCCCATCACGTTCGAATATTCGAACGGCGCGTTCCATTACAGCGCTTACACACGTATACACATACGTGTATACACTCCAATCGTTATCCGTATATCCTGATCGATCGAGCGCGGGGGCGGCGTACAACTACGCACAAAATCCTAACCCCCAAAAAATCATCGTCATCGCGGCGGCGCCTAATAAGGAAGAGAAAGAGAGATCGATAAATGACGCGTTATATAGAGAGCGCAACTCGCAAAGCGAGCGGTCAATATCCTCTCACGGAGCTAGCGAGCCGCCGCGGCTCTGTATAGGAAGAAAATTCATGTCGCGTGCGACGTCGTCCTCCTTATGGATTTTCGGGGGCGGGTACAATGTTACTGTAGCCTGCCGCACGCGCTGCTCCTTTTCCGTTTTGTTTTCGCCGCGCGTGGGTGGCTGTGTATGTTTTAGGGTTGAGACGCGCAGGTTACGCTCGAGAGGTGTATTATACGTGCGCGCGTAAATTATTGATGCGGGATTTAGATACGCGGAATCGGGCAAGATGTTTTTCTTTTACGAGCGCGCGCGCAGGTGTAATTATTGCGGGTGCGTTGGCTATTTGCGCGTTTCGCGGGTAATCGAGAGCCGCGGATGGTTATGAAAGTGGAGTCGTGGAGATAAAAATATGGACAATGCAATGACGCAGTCGTTGGCCATTGTTCGGAAGGCGTTCGCTTTTTTTTCTCTCGATTTTGTCATTATGCTCGGGCACGGAATCCCAGGATTATTTGCCGCGCTTTCCGCGCGCTCGTGTTAGACTTTTCCAGGTTGTTTCGCGGTTGTTCTGAAATTGTTTTGCATTGACGTAATGTTTTTGTGTTTTTTTTTTTTTGTTTTTGGCGTATTTTGATGTAGGTATCCTATGTTGGAAGAAAGTGTTTTAAAAATTTTATGGCATAATACTTTTTCTGTTTTTCTTTTTTTTTTTAATTGAGAGAAAGGAAAATAATCCGTGTTGTATTTTATTTTGATAAGAGATATTGCTTTTAGGCAAATAAGAATAATTGATTCTGCAAAAATAACTGTTTTCAATAGAATTTAAATTGGGTTACTACACGGTTGCACGTTTAGTACGTGTTGTATAAATTGAACTATAATTAATTTTTTGTAACTATCCTGATTTTTATCTTTTTCCACTTTCTAACAGATTCATGTAATTTTTATTATACGATAATAAATAAAAGCAAATCCATGTGAATGAATAAACAAATAATAAAAGTTTGATATATGCATAGTCAAGTATAAAATTAATATAATAGTCATATAAAATAAATAATAATATTTTTGATTTGCTGATAATTGCTTTTGTTTATTAAAATTATTAAACACTTTAGCAATATTTTGAAAAATCAAAAAGAAATTTCTTTTTTGCGTCAAGTCCTTTTACTATTGACGTACCTTATACTCAATTCAAAAGAGCAAAATAGTTGGACCTACTTGAAGAAAGAATGACAAATTTATTTAAATATGATACAAAGAATAAGTAAGGATTTATTCAAAATATCGGATACTTGAAAATATTTGAAATGGAAAAGTTCAATAAGAGAGTTTGGGTAGTAGTGTGTTGGACACTTTACTGAATTTATTGGCCATTTATGAGACAATGAGTTTTGAAGCACAGATATAAAATTAAACCAAAGAATTATTCGTAGGAATTTAAATGATATCTCTATAATACACAAACAACGTCATATTATTAGATTATTCCATTTCTTTTACATAATATTTTGATTTATAAACGAAAAAATCTAAAAGTTTTTAAGAAATTTTTTTAATTTTGAAAAATTATTTCATCTAATATCAGTAAGATTAAAATATTGAATCAAATTCGAATAATACGTATTTTTATAGATACATATACGGACTATATAAGTGTATTTAATAGTAAACTCGATGCAAAACAAACGAAACTAGAGCAGCATCTACTGCTACTGGCGATCCCATTGATCCTAAGTGGTATATGTTGATACACGTCAGTCTCAGGTGCCGATAGAAGCAAAGAAAACACGATAAGAAGAACGCGCCTTTCCACAAAAGCTTAATTGCTTTTTAATTCCTATACTTACTCCCCCACCTCGCCGTAAATCCCCCTTCTCCAAACCCAACGCTCCAAAAAAACAACAAAAATTCTCATACCTCCACAAACACACCCTGACACCTGTCCCCTAGAAAACATCCCCTCCTCCTTCACAACCAAAACACTCCCTCATATCCAAAAAGAGGCAGCCCCGCAGCTGTGCGAGCTAGCACCCCTAGTGCCATCCTAGCACGATGCGCCACTCTATATATATATATAGAGAGAGAGAGAGAGAAAATTCGCAGCCGACCTGTCCCGTGCACCTATACATACAATCTACACTGTTTCCGCGCGTCATATATCTATCTACCTCTCTCTTACCTATAGCCCATCATCGCACAGCCCCGAAAAGTGGGTCACGGCGTTATGTGTGTCCGGCGGCGGGGCCAGTGCGCACGCTTTGCTTATCGATCGCCAGCGGCGGCGCGGGCTGCTCTCCGCGCGCTCACACACACACAGATACTACAGACACCCGCGCAATATGGCAGCGCGCGTCTTTGAATTTCGCTCTCTTTCTCTCCTCTCCCGCTGCTGGTTTTGAGGTTAGGTTACGCTGCGCTATCGGCGCGTTTTTATATGCCATTTCCCGCGAGCTATAGGTTCTATGTGTATGAAGCTGGAATTTACGGTAGCTCTCGTAGGTGTATAACTAAATGCGGAGTAAACGGAGAAAAGCTAAGACGTTTTCGCAGAGAGCAGTAGCTACTAGCGGAGTAGCGTATACTCACCATACACTTATGGATCCGTATTGAAGATACACAAGAGGCCAATCTCGCGCATTCACTCGCTCGCGTGCGCGCGCCTCGCGTATACATATACGTATACGATCTATGAAAGCAGCACAGTGTGCGTATATTCGTCACATATACAAACCTATCGTAGAATTCACGCAGGCGCGCTCAAGAGAGATGGTCTTATATATATATATATATATATATATATATCAATAACGGCTACGCGAGGCGGCGGAGCAAGTGCTGAGACTCTCTCTTGAGTGTGCGTAAAAGAGAGAGAGAGAGCGCGCGAGATCAAGAATTTGACCATCGCGGGCGCGTCTTCTCTCGTCGTCCGACGGAGAGAGAGAAAATAGGGGAGCACGCGCGAAAGGAGATTGTCCGCGCGCGCGCGCGAATATACACAGAGAGCCGCGCGCGTCTTTCATCGAGCGACGACTATAATAGTACCTATATATACACACAGAGTAGTGTAGAGTCTGCGCACTCGCCTGTGGTAGTAGGTTACTCACTGACAGTGTAAAACAGAGAGAGCGCGCGAGCGAGCGCAAAAAGCCACTCCGTCTCTTTCCTACATCCGTGCGTGTGTGTGTGTGTGTGTATTCAGCGGGCGAGGAGTGGCAGAACGTAGCTCGCGCGCGCAGAGAGAGCCGCAGAGCGGTAGGTATAGAAGCGAGAGAGAGAGAGCAGCAGCGTAGCTCGCGCGCAGGCCAGTTATCCACGCGCAGTGCATAAGCGAGAGCGAGAGGAGGACGAGCCTCAGAGTGCAGAGAGCGCAGCAGTGGCCGAGCTCTCTCGAGAGAAAGACAGCGCAGAGCCGTGTGTGTGTGTGGCGGAGAGCAGCGCGAAAATGCGCTGAAAAAACAGAGGGACGTGTGTGCCCCCCCCGAAGAGAGGTGCGCGAGAAGATACATCCTGCTTTTCGTCTCGTCGGGGAGTACAGCACTCAGCAGAGAGGAGCGAAGAGGAAGAGCCGCGCTGCGGACGTGTGTGTGCGCCAGAGTGCCGCGGCGGCTGCGGCGGCAGCCCAACCGACGAGCGGCTATAGTTCGCGAAAAAACGGCCATTTTGCGCCCCCCTCCTCCTCACCCCGCAGGGGCTGCTCTCTCTCTCCTCCCTCTCTGCGATATAGACTCACTCGCGATATACATCGCTGGCGCGCGCGCGCACGGCAGTGTGAGTGAGATATACAATACGCGGGCGTAAGATACGCGCCAGGCAGCAGTACGGAGCGCGCACGTCGCGACGACGCAGGCCATCGACGTGTTCCTGGGAGGCGCGCGCATGCGGAGGCGGCTGCTGCTGAGCTCGCCTAGGGCGCACTAACGGCGACCTCCTCCTCGTCGACGGCTTTTCAGCGACGCTCGCGCGCATCGATAGAGCCACGGCTATTTCTCTCTCTCTTTCCTGACTCTGTCTCTCGCTCGCTCTCTCTAGGCTAGAGTCCTTGGAGAGCGAGTTGTTCGGTTGTCGCTGAGAGAGCCGAGGTGTACAGTAGTGTTCCGTGAGTGGAAGGGAAGAAGGAGCTGCGAAAATGGCGGGGAACACGGGCATGGAGCAGCTGATCCCGATCGTGAACAAGCTCCAGGATGCGTTCACGCAGCTCGGGGTCACGATGCAGCTCGACCTGCCCCAGATCGCCGTCGTCGGCGGTCAGAGCGCCGGCAAGTCCTCCGTCCTCGAGAACTTCGTTGGCAAGTGAGTATAGGGGGGGTTATTGGCTTTTTTTTTTGGCCTGTGGGGGATGGAGGTTGGGAGGGTGGGATGTGGTGCTTTTGGGAGCAGGGCTGCTCTGAAATGTGGGATTCGGATTGGGAGTGGGTTTGGGTGGTGAAGGTTTGCTTTTGCGGAGGGAAAAGCAGGGTGGGGAAAGAGGGAAATTGAAGTTGTGATAGCGTAATCGACACCTGTTATTTCGAGAGATTAATTTTTTGTTTTTATTTGGTAATGGAGCCTTGGAATAAAATTGATTTCAATGTCATTGATTCTATTAGCTGTCGCCTGCTCTGAGAGACCAATCAATAAGCTCAGTGAAATTTTGCTAACTATTGTCTCTCAAACTATAAGTTCAATATTGTTAATTAGTATTAAAGGTTACTCAATCTTTTGCAATGTCAAATTATGACGGTTCAAATCATTTTTTGAAAAGACAGCTTTTTGTGGATTTTACATGAATTATAAGGCTCAATAAGCATTTGAAATTTTAAGTAAAAAGCTTATTTTTCTTGATACATAATTTTACACTATATTAAAACTATAATTAACGTGATTATGACAATCATTGTAATTGTTATAAGAATTGTAACTGTTTGAAAAATTTATGAATCACCAATGACTCATATAACTGTAAAAAATCAACATTCTTTGCTGTATTGTATCGACTTTTATAGCTTAATAACTGTGAACCTTATACATTTAGTTTACTTCAATTATTTTACTTGTTATTGATCCTCATTAAACTTATTGATATATATTTGTACAAAAACTATATATAGTAATTATTTTAGTACGTTCTACAGACTAGCCTTAATAAATTCTGAAATTGACTTTTTAAAACAGTTATTTAATAGTGAAAAGAGCTCTGATACTTATAAAACCATGTTCATAGATTAATTTATTACATCCTGCTTATTAAGCACAAATCTACAGTAATACACAGAAACATGTTTTCTGTTGTCAAACCATATCAGTTATAAAGTCAGGCTAAAACCTCTGGAAATCTGAAATTCAAATTTAAAAATGAAATAATCTTTTTGCTTAAAGTCATTTTTAAAAGAGTCATAAAACGTTTTTTTTATAAAATTGAAAACAAAATAATACAAGTTATGATTTAAATACTTTTACTATCCACTTTAATATTAAGATAATCAAAATATGTGAGAAAAAAAAATAAGGCCATAATATATCGAATTCATAAATAATATTACATAATGTATTCCAAAGAGATGTGGGAGATTCTGCTCTTCCAAAAAAATTTCCCGACTAATATCAGATCTTACCCTCAGAAAGGGAGGAATTCCCCATGACTAAAGTCAATAGGCTACTTTGTAAACATGTATTAGGATCATATCAGTGGGTGTTTCTCTCCAAAGCTTCTGAGTTTTATTTAACATAAAATTCTTTTGTTCATATTGCTTATTTATTTGATGCAAAATGATATTGCATTAATAATACAATAAACTAAATATTTAAATAAGAAGCTTCATTGCGATTATTTAACTAATTAAACATCTTAAAACATCATATTTGAATAAGTCAATAATTGATTTTACTTTTAATTGAAAACATTTCCTGTTGATAAGTTAAGATAAAACAAAGGCTTAGTTGAACTTCCTTTAACAAACAAAGAAGAATAAAGATGGATATATACAGTAGTGAATGGTAGCAATTGATCGCAATACCTTATCAGCGAGATCTGATGCAAGTTAATGAGGTGTCATTGGCTTAAAGCACCCTTTTTACGAACAGCATGATCTGATTATTTTGGCTTGGTGATGGTTTCATGTTTTTCGCAGCTGGCCTGAATTCCATAAATTAACCTATACACTATGGTACTGTCCTCTATAGATTCTGTGCCAGTATGTTAACTAAGCAACATTTGCGAACACAAGAAATCATCTTATTTACTTTATAGTAGAGTATTATTATAATTGTAATAAATAATATTTTTCTTTATAATTTATTAATATATTTTCAAAATTAATATTATTTTTGGATAAAGTCATTAATGTTCTTGTATTTTATATTATTATAGCTATTGGAGTGATAAAAATCAATGGAAATTTATGGAAAAAGTTTTATTTTAAAATTTTGTTAATTCAACCTATTAATTAATTCCGTTTTTAAATAAAATCTTTTAATAAAAAACACTATTTATGCCACATCCTCGTGTAATAAAAAAGTATAGTGAAATTAATTTCTATCTCCGGGCTCTACTTGATCGAATAAAAATAAAAAAAATCAATGGTTGGAATAAATAACAGGATTTATAAAAAATTCCAAAGCGAAAAACACAGTTTTTAAAAATAGCAGTTACCTTTCTGAATTGCAGCTACAATGATTCTTTAACTCACTCCTTCAATCCAGTGATGAGCTAAGATTTAATGAAAACTGGTTTGCAATCATCCTCCTTTAAGAATACGTTAAATCACACCGTTTCCGCAAAAAAAAACCTCGTCCACTTTCATTCATCTCCATCCGCGCAACACTTTCCCCTTTCATCCTAATAAAATCTCAACCAAGACAAAAAAGAAAAAACCCATAAAACAACTCTCCGCGACGTCCACACGTACTTCAAATCAGCATCGAATAATAAACTCGATTTAAAGGTAATTCCATTTGATCTCTGAACTCTCTCAGAGCCGAGCCGGCTATATACCCACCACGCGCGCCTCTAAAGTTTCTCGCTCGCGCATTGTTTCCGCTATCTTCCTCCAAGATCTCGCGTTGTATACTTATCTAAAGTTTCTACTTACAGCCAGCAATGCTAAACCGGGCGCGTCGGCATAGTTCAGCCATGATTTTTTTCATTTATCCGTCTTCGAGTTTCGCCCCTCGAACGCAGAGCTTTTAGGGCCACGGGCCTGTTAAAGAGAGCTTGCAGCTTGAAAGCGGTACGCTCGCGTGAAACGATAGTTTGTCTTGCTTTTTTTTTTCTTCAAGTAATGACGTCACTTTTGGATGATGCGTTAACTCCATACGACACAAATTACCGGTTGAGAGCGCCTTGATAAGCGCGTCATCTCGGGTGGACTCGTAAAGTGAGCTTGCGAAAAACTGACGCGCCGAGTTTCGTTTGAGGAAAGCTGATGACTTTAAGGATGAGCGGATTCTTGATTCCGTGAAACGCAGAGTCACAGTTGCGCTTGTGAATGATATTGTATTAACGTTTTTCATTAATTTTTAGACGTGTTATTAATGTGATTTTTCTTGTTTTCCAGGGACTTCTTGCCCAGAGGTTCGGGCATCGTGACCAGGAGACCTCTAATTCTGCAGCTGATCAACAGCATGAGCGGTAACTATATAACATGCCAGCGTTATGCATTCATAAAGTTCATGATTTAGACTCTGGGAGCACGGAATGGTTCGATAAACGTTAAATTCGAGCCTCGAAACGCGCGCGCGCACACTGGAGTTCAAAGCTATTAGTAATTAAGGGGTAGTGCACTGCTCCGGTATTGTTACTGTGCCTTTTGATTCGATCGAGTTTTGTTTATAAACGGTATCTTGCCAGGACTTAATTAATACTAATGGGGTCGCTTCGTATTAAAAATAAATGTAGTTTATTGCTAGGACGAATGATAAATCGATAATAATTGTATGTTAATTGGGAATAAATGTTTTGAGGTATTTTAGAAATATATAGACGTTGTTAGTCGGTGAGCTAGAGAGATAATTTTTTAATAGAGATTTATGCAATATTTTGTAAGTAATGACGCACTTAGAGCTGTAGTTTTTATAAATCTTTGTACACAATATAGCCAATTCCTGTGTTATAAATAATTTACGTAATTCATAAAAAGTTATTGATAAAAAAGTTCAATAGGTTTTTCATTAATAGAAGAAAGATTTGCTATACTATAGAGTCGATCAAAATAATATTACAAAGAAATTGCTTACTAATCTATATGATAGATAAAAAGATATATAACCGTGACAACATTTTTTTATCTCCATCGCGTTGAACGATATCACAAACCATATATGTTATTGAAATTATAAATGTTGTTAATATTTAATATGTTGATTTGTTCATGTACATTATATAACAGACGTTTATACGAATGTATGAATAAAGTTATTAAATGAATGAGTATAATTAAAACTACAGAAAATAAAATTCACTGACTGTAAGGAGAAATATTCCACAATCAAGTTTTACTAATCTAATTAAGAAACGTAAATGTTTTGTTATTTCACTTTGCAAATAAAAGAGCAATAAAATGTTTATACGGATTTTTCATGGGAAAAGTAACAAATTTGAAATTCCTGTAATAAAAGTTAAAAGATTACAAAACATTTATTTATTAATATAAATTATGCCATATAAGGTAACATTAAAGATTTATAAAGTATAAAATGTGCTTACATTATTCACACAATTATTCAAACCTCAAAAAAAAATTGGTAATGAAAAAAAATTGTATAATGATAACGATCTGCCTAAACACTCTCAACACAGCCGTAATCGAAGCTTTTAAAAATTTAACTCAAAACATTTACACCCAAGCCTCAAAGCATTTAAAAAACTTTTCAAAAATCTTATCTCAACTTTAAAATAAATATTAAATAACAGCCTCGCGCGCGAGCCAAAGCCAGTTTCCGCATTTAACCGCGCGCAATTTCACCTATCACCTCACCCACCTCTCTCAAACCTCACGCATTCTAATTATTTACCCAAACAACATCTTCCCGTTCAACAAAACCTCCCCCCCAAAAAAATCCCATAATCCCCCGCACCTGCACGAGCGGCGCAAAGCAGCCTCGCGCGCAAATCAATACCAATCGTGGGGCCGCGGCCACAGGTATCAAGCCTTCGGCTCCTCCGTCCACCCACGCAATTGTCATCGAAGATAGCTCCGCGTAGACTCGTCTCAATGAAGCAGCTCGGCACGCGCGACTTCCTCCTCGTCATATTTATCGTGTATACTCCACGCGACAGGCGCACACGTGTGCGTCTCCGGTGCTTTTTTCGACTGCCCGCTCTCTGGGGGCGCCCGCGTTTATTAAAGCCAATTGAGCGGGACCTTGCGTAGAGACAGAGAGAAAAAAGGGAGTTTAGGACTTAATGAGTGAATCAGCGCTTGTGCGCAGTTAGAGACGTGCTTATACGAAAATTTAGTGCTTGCCTATATAGAGTTTTGGCACGTGGGGAATGTATCGAGGATTCGAATTCGAGCTCGCGGTTGTGTTTACTGCGGTTGGATGGCTCTTGTGTAAGTGCATGGCTTGTAGCGGTCCCCTGCGCTCTTTACGTTTATATTTTTTTTCACGCTTGCGTTGTAACACTGTGCTCGTCAATTGTCAATCGTTATCTATATGCGACGTCACGCTTTTGGACTCTATAAGCGGAGATAGCGAAAATAAATGTCGCGCTGATGTTGCGCTGAGCGCCTGGTTTCTTTTAAGAGATACTAAAATAAATTTTAATGCCGCTATTTATGTTGGTTGAGCGTTCGGTGTATTCGGTAAAATATAACGACGAGCGTAACGGTTACCGCAGATGTAATCCAGGTATTGATTATCTATAACTTATTAACATATAATTCCGGCTGATTATTCGCTCGTTTAATAGATTATCGAGCTGTAATGCAATTCAAGGGAACGTCTATGATAAAACATAACGAATAGCGTTGAATTACAAATTAGAAAATTGCAGCTAATTATAAATAACGCGACGTCTATTAACGTGAAAGAATATTTTTAAATATCAAACTCGAGAATACAAGTCAGAGAGCTGGTAATTATAGCGAAAAATGGAGGTGTATACGCAAACGCTAATAGGTCACGTCACGTCATACGCTTATTAAGCGAATCAGATTAAGGCAAAGTTTTCCTTCAAACTTTAAAATAAAAAAAAAGACGAGAAAAAAAACGAAAGAACGCTCAATTTCTCCTTTCCCATTCCGTAAATTAATTAAAAAGTAGCAATATTCCACTTCCATACTTCTAACAAGCTCCGCTCAAGCTCGCCTCTCTCGTTTCACCGCCTGTATATATACATCTCCCACACAAATCCCGCAATCACATCGCAGGGCGCGCTCGAGAGTGCGAATCCACTCCGGCGCAATTCCGACTCACGCCCTCCCCCTCGATTCCACATTTATTATTTTCCGCCGAGATTACAAAAGACCCACGGCATTAACGTCCACTAAACCCCCTTGTCCACTTCCCTCTCCCCTCCTCAAATTAGCTAATAAAGATTCCATCTCCGTGCCTACCCACATTAAAGCACAAAACGTTTCATTCCACCAAGCCAAGAAAACAAGACGCCTCCTCCTCCGCCTAATCATCCTAATCGAATTAACCAAACCTGCGCCTGGCATCGATCCCGGATCGCTAATCCCCATCCCTCTCCTCTCCCGCGAACTTGAATATCGCGCGCGGGGTGGCGCTTTTAATCGCATTCGGCTCTGCTGCGCCGTCGCGGGTCGATAATACACTGCTGCTGCTGCCTCCCTTGCGCGCAAGCTCCTCGAGGGGCTGTGTGCGCGTGGAAAAAGACTACGCCACGAGCGGTTAACCCATTGACCCGCCGTCGCCGTTTAATGTGTTTTCTTTTGTGAGAAGAAGGAGGAGGGAGCCGCTAAGGCGCGGCTGAGACTATATTGATTCTATTAGGATGCCCGGCCGCGTGCCTCGCTCTCTCTCTGCGATTTATTAATGTCGCCGCGCGCTTGATGATGCGCGAGCCTGATGAGAGAGCGAGACGTGCGCGCCGACGAGGCGGCTTTTGTGTATGTCTGTATTGAGGAGAGGAGATGCGGAGGTCTGGACATTGTTGTCGCTGACTACTTGGGAGCTGCGCGCGGCCTTCTTGGGTTTCTCTCGGTGATGAGGGAACTTTTTTTTGGAGCTGGAGATACTCGCCGGGAGGGTGGTTCGGGTTTTGAGGGATGACTGGTGTGGCCTTGGCTGGGAGACGAACGAGATGCGGGGATCGTTAGCGTGCCTTTTTTTTTGGTGAGATGGCGTAATTGTTGGAGGGGATGGTGATTTGGATGTATATCGCGGGGAATTGGGTCGCTTGAGATTTTTTGAGGGAAATGTGGATTGAGGGTTTTGGAGGGTGAAATTTTACGATGTAAGACGGTTTATTGTTGTATTCTTGGGAATAATCCATTAGGCGACGTTGGATTTCTTCCATTTGAAATGAGAAGCGAGCTACATTCGGATGTTTGAGACACGAAAGCGTTTAAAGTTATGCATGTATTTTTTAAAGCAAAGAGGTGCTTTTATCAATACAATATTTTAATTGGCTAATAAAATTTTGTTTGTTATGTTGAATACATTTTTCATTTATGATTTTAATAAATTAATATTTTTAATTTTTATATTGATTTTGTTTTTATAACCGTTCACACGAGACTGTAGGAAATGCAAAAGCAGTATATATGTAAGAATTGATAACATTTATTTAGTATAAATTTTTTGAACGTTAGAATGAATGCTTATTTACAGATCTTTTACCGATGCCTTTATCACGACGGATTATAAATTAAGATACGCGTTTTCAATTAATATCGCATGACATCAGATTTATTTGTACACACTTAAAAAGGCGTTTTCAATAAGCTTAGTTAGTTTAACAGTAACAAAAGGTTTCATTTTATTTTGATTAAAAATAGAGGGCGTAACCGCGTTTCATAGCTCTTTGAACTTTATCATATTATTGATGAATTGATAATGAAAATATCAAGCAATTGCTTTTTCTGTATTATTAGTACAACAGTAATATGAGTAAGATTATATTTCAAAAATATTTAAAATTAACACAAAATTTCTCATAAAAATTTTACCTTTTATCAGCAATCGATACTGTCTATATCGCAAATTTTATCGCCGAACATTCATTTTAATTATATCGTAAAGGTCAATAAATGATAACTTTTTTTAATAAAAGATTATTTAATTGAATTTCTGACGTGATGTTTTTTTATTAGATTTTTAAAAATTGAAAAAATCTTGAAAATACGACCTCTGAAACTCATTTTCGAAAAGTAACTTTAATGCAACCGTACTATTAAACCCTTTTACAGAAAAAATATTAAGATTTTATTCAATTCACATAGATACCTATCTCAAATAAAAAAATCCACTAAAATTCATGCAATCCCCAAGCAAAGCCAAAAGATAAAATTCCAATAAATCCGAAAAACCAAAAGACAAACATCCAATCAGCAATCCCAACTCCGCACACCTCTCTCAGCACTCCCACCCCCCTGGAAAATCACGTTTTTCCGAAACAATATTTACCCATTGAATGAACCTGCGACTGCGCGGCGCAACTTTTCCTTGTCAGCCCCGGCGTGTGCGGGCCGCGCGCGCGCGCATATTTATATATGCAGGCGCCTTATCGATTCATTCCGTACTCCACTTTTCCAGCGCGACGGCGAGAGGGGGAGACAAAAAAAAAGGGAAAACTGCTGTCGAAATAAAAATGAGCGCGGGGGACGAAATAATGGCCTTTGCACACATCGGAGAACGCGAAAGTTCGCGGCATCATCGTGAAAACTTTCTTCCGCGCAGAAAAAAAAGGAGGCGATCTTGTTTTTCTTTCTAGCCGTCCAATTGGCTCTTGATGTTGAAAGTCATGGGCGTCGTTCTGTAGGGGGGGGGGGGGCTGGACTCTTGTATTCTCGCGCGGAATTGGGTTTAGGCTCGTGGATAGTCTGTAATTTCATTTATGTAGGTGCTGGGATGTTCACGTGTTTCACGTGCAACGCGCGCGAGATAGTGTGGTAAAGTTCGGCGGGGTTAATTGCGCTAAGTGCCTTGAAACTTTTCCTAGATATCGGTCATTCTTTAATAAGGGCTCGGAAAAAACTTGGAATTGCAACGTTTTATCAGGGTTCTTTTTTCTTCATTGAAACATACTCTCCAGTACTCATTTTCCACACCACCAAAAAATTAAAACAAAAAATACAATCATAGTCAAACTCTCCAACTTCCTAACCCAGCTCTACAACTCTTCAAACGCAACAAACGTCAAGCGTAAAAAGAAACATACACAGCGCTGCCCACCAAATATCGACTACCCTACATAATCCATACATGTATACGCCCGCGCGTTCGTTCCAGAAAAGCGAGCTTGCAGCCAGCGCGCATCACTCTCCCTTTCACCGAATGCGCTCGCTCGCTCTCCCGAGATAAAAACGAAAAAGCGCATCAGTTTCAACGCGCGCGTGTTCCATCATCTCCGTGCCGCGGACATATAGCCCCGTGGACGTCCGTTTCGCGTTATCGCACTTCCTGCGCGTATATATACCAGCTGCGTTCGCGCGCATACGTACAAACGATAAGTAGGAAATCGAGTTCATTGCCATCGGGTATAGCTCGTCGCGTAAACTCTCGGATAATGCGTACGAGCAGCAAAGCGCGAATGTACATTCCCGGAAGTAAATCGCGCGAACTTTCCCTGGCGCGAGTGCGTATTGTTGTCTTTCATTTTTGCGTTATAACGTATAGGGTAATGCTTCGTCTTTGATGAGTTTAACGATGGTTTTTGTCTTTTTCTTTCAGAATGGGCCGAGTTTCTGCACTGCAAGGGCAAGAAGTTCGTGGACTTCGACGAGGTGCGCAGGGAGATCGAGTCGGAAACGGACCGCGTGACCGGCAGCAACAAGGGCATCTCAAACCTGCCCATCAACTTGAGAGTCTACTCGCCCAACGGTACGCCGTTTGCGGAGACTATTTTTTGCTCTCTCGCTTGTTTTTTTGTAGAGCTTTGTTCGCAGCAGCCGTTTCAGGAGAAACGTGCCGACAATGGACGTTTTTTTTTCATGCACTGTATAGCGAGATAATAGTTAGCGCGAGAGAGAGAGGACTTTGTTTCAGATTCGGAAGCGCGCGGAGAATTGGATTTAGCGAGATGAGGCGAACTGTGTTTTTTGTTGACAAGGGTTTAGCTTTTGTTGAAAAAGAGTTGTTTGTTCCGAGAAGGAAGTATTATGATAGTTGATGATAGTTGAATACAATGAAATTTGCACTGATAGTTAAGGACAATGATATTAGACGTCTGTAATAGGATGTAATGGTAAACATTGATGCACAGCACGGTTATAATTAATCTGAGTCATTAGAGCTCTTCGTAGGAATCTCACTAGTTTTAACGTGACTCATGTTAATTCCTCCATGCTGCATACAGTAATTTTATCAATTTTTGCTCGAGGTTCTAGAATTACAGTGCATATCGAGGTACATTTTGTGAAAAAGATTTTTAATACAATTGTATAGAGCATTTTAAAATTAATTATCTGAAGTTTAAAATTTTTAAGGCTTTTATATCGATTAACTTTATATTATTATACAAAAATCTGTTTTTCAACAAATTACAACGTTATTAAATAATGAATAATAATATGTCCAGATGAAATCAGATGAAATAAAGAAATTCAAACGAAACTCCGCTGCTATCTTTAAAGAAAGATATAATATAATTCTTCTCACGACGATAATACTATTCTTTCTATCTAGGCTTATTCTGCGCTTTAAATTAATTTATCAATTCTGTTTACAGTACTCAACTTGACTCTCATTGATTTGCCTGGTTTAACGAAAGTACCGATCGGTGATCAACCGGTGGATATTGAGGCTCAAATCAAAGGAATGATTTTTCAGTTTATAAAGCGCGAAAATTGTCTGATATTAGCAGTCACACCTGCTAATACTGATTTAGCCAATAGCGATGCTCTCAAACTTGCCAAGGAGGTGGATCCCCAAGGTGAGATTCTTTAAAGCTCAAAGTAATTGCATAAACATTATTTCAAGTGAACGCTTAAAAAATTATTTTTTTATGCAATTGTTTGACTTTAATTAGTGACCTGTGCTTAAATTTTGCTGATTAAATGTAGAAATTGCAAACAAAAATAGTTCTGGAATAATTGAAATCGTATGAGTTAAATAGCCACTTTATTTAGTTTAATTGTTTATTTATTAAATAATTAAAATCGCTTTTATACTATATAAGATTATAAGAATCATAAAGTTGACTTCAATAACAGTGTGAAATATACTTCAATAATAAAATCTCTCGAAATACTGTTTCCGCAACTAGACGCGTTTTGCACTAGCTTTTGAATACTTATTTTTAATTGATTTTAACCTTAAGAGGGTCATAGTGATCATATCACTGAGATGGCCGAAACGTCGTTGTTTTAAATAAATAAATTATTGACAGTGAAACTACCAGTTTTATTATAGAAGTACATTGATTATAACATATAAATTATTTTAACATTTTAACTTTCACAGGTGTACGTACTATTGGTGTCATTACTAAGCTGGATCTTATGGACGATGGCACTGATGCAAGAGATATTTTGGAAAATAAATTATTGCCTCTACGAAGAGGTTATATAGGAGTAGTTAATAGAAGTCAAAAGGATATTGAAGGTCGTAAGGATATAAAAGCAGCTTTGGCAGCTGAACGGAAATTCTTTTTAAGGTATTTTTTATTTATCTGTAAGAGCAATTTTTTAAAAATATTGGTTTTAAGACTAAGAATAATTGTCTTCTAAATGTATTAATATACTAAAAATAATTATAGAAAATACATTTGTTTATTAGGTTTCTGAATGTTAGAATACTAAAAAACTACAATTTTACGTTTTATTACTTTACAATACTTAAGTAAAATTTATCCTTGAAGAAGAATTGAAAATACAACGGCATGCTATATTTTCCAATTTTTTAGTCATCCTTCATATCGACATCTGGCAGAGAGATTAGGCACTCCGTACCTACAACGCGTTCTCAATCAGCAGCTGACAAATCACATCAGAGACACGTTACCTGCATTACGCGATAGACTGCAAAAGCAGTTGCTTGCTTTAGAAAAGGATGTGGAACAGTACAAACATTTTAGGCCAGATGATCCTGCTATAAAGACAAAAGCCATGTTACAGTAAGTCACTTAATTTATAAGTGTTGGAATGTATACAAATTGTTAGAGTAGCTTAGAATAGACATTATTAGTTAAAATGACTATTTTCACATTATTGTTATATTATTTTGTTTTTCACAACTTACACAATATCTTATATAAATATAATAAATCAATGTTTATATATTTTTATCTGACTTTTTAAAGCTTTACTTTATCTGGAGAACAAAGGCGCAAAAATAGATCATTTGATATTTAAATGATCTATCGTAGCACTAAGAGTTCATTTCTCTTTCTTTTTTAGATTACTTCTTTTTGGGTGGAGGGTCCTGAAATTTTAGACAATTTTTTGTTTTGTTTTTCAGATCAATTCAAATGTTTCTGTAGGTATTTTATTCTTCCTTATTTGGGTGCCCTCTAACCAGTTGTGTGCTCATTTTGCATGAGAATCTTTAATCACTTTAATTTTATGATTTTTAATTGAAAAAGCTATATGCATGACTTGATATATTAGTTAAATATTATTTACCATAAAACGCATTATATAGAAACACATTGCAATAAATGTATTTTACATAGTTTATAGAGCAAAGTACGTAGAATATAAATTAATGTTTCTGTATAATTTTGTTTTCTCAGTAGATTGTAGTCACCTAAAATATGATAAAATATTATCACCTAAAATTATATGTATACATATGATTTTAATGTAGTTCAATTAATGCTGCTTCATACATGTTGCAATTTTATATATTTATATAACTATTTGTAATCTTAATTATAACTTGGAGTACAATTTGGATCAATCGTTATATGGTCTAGCTAAAAAATAAACTAACAAATCCATAATATTTATTATTTCGATATTGAAAAATAATATATTATAGAAGGTAAAAAGAAAGTTACAGTGTAATTTAATATTTAGGTGTCTATAAATCTTCAATAATTTTCTAGTTAGTTTAAATAGAATAAAATAGTATGAAATAAATTTAGGGATAATTGTATAATTCTAACTACTTAGATTAATTTTTTTATAACAAAATTTTTTTTAATCTTCTGCATATTTAACCATAAAATATTTGATAAACTTTTTATTTATATTTTTTTATTTCTAACTAGTTTTGATCACACAACTATCCATAACAAGGAAAGGCCGCTACTGAAATATAATTGATTTGAAAATGCTGAAATTTTCATGAGTTTGTGAATTTTTAAAGTAAATAGTAACAACTTAGATTGATTGCAATGATTAATATCATGGCTCTCTACCCAAATAATTAACATTAGATGAACAATGATTTCTTCACCCGATTAAAAGTAAGTCATTTTTAAGGATGATACAACAACTGCAATCAGATTTTGAAAGGACTATCGAAGGTTCAGGCTCAGCCCAGATTAACACTATGGAGTTGAGCGGTGGTGCCAAGATCAACCGATTGTTTCATGAAAGGTTTCCATTTGAAATCGTCAAGATGGAATTCGATGAGAAAGAACTTCGAAGGGAGATTGCTTTCGCTATTAGAAATATCCATGGTATGTACTTTAAATAAACGCCCAAAAATTTATTACATAATTTTAATTTTAAAGTACTCTTAAATATTATTCATACACTAAAATTTATTTACGAACTTATAAAATATACACACACATATATATATATATATATATATATGTAAATTTTTAGTTACGATTTTACGAAATCCATTTAAATTTTAGGTATTCGAGTTGGTCTTTTTACTCCTGATATGGCTTTTGAGGCTATAGTCAAAAAACAAATTAATAGGCTCAAGGAGCCTAGTCTTAAATGTGTGGATCTAGTCGTGCAAGAACTTAGTAACGTTGTGCGTATTTGTACAGATCGGGTAAGTTGAATATATTTAAAAATATTTCCTACATAAATTCATCTTGTAATACTTTATACTTTGAAATATTCTTGTAATCAGTACCTATTTATTTGTTAATTTAACATTTTCATATGCTTACAGATGTCACGATATCCTAGATTACGGGAAGAAACAGAACGAATTATTACTACTCACGTTAGGCAACGAGAACAATTGTGTAAAGAGCAGCTTATTCTACTAGTAGACTGTGAGCTTGCGTATATGAATACCAATCACGAGGACTTTATTGGTTTCGCAAAGTAAGTTGAAATTTTTAATTAATATAAAAAAATTTATTTAAGAAAATGAAAATATTATATATAAATAAATTTTACGACAAGTAGCAACGCACATACAACCAACTGCCCTCGTAATTACATTTCTAATACTACACCGAAACACTTTACTTCGCACATATGAGGATAGAAATATTAAATTAATGATGGTTTATTTCCCTTAATTTCATCTTTTAACAGCAAAATTTTAAAATAAAAGTGATAATTACTTCGATTTTATCCAATTAGAATATTTATGCAAATTATTTTATTTTTATTAATAAAAATATGAACCTAAACATTTTTTTCCTCAAAAGTAATGTTTCGTAGCATGACTTTATAGGAATAGTGTCTTTTAAGAAAGACATACTTAATACTTAATCATGATAAAATCAAAATTTGTTTTATCGATAATTTGCACACATTAGACTTGCATATCCAGCTTAGTGGCGACTGTTCTACCGAGAAATTTCAATATGTGCAGCACCACACAAAAATCCTTGCACATTTTTCTTTTTTTTTTTATTTATTTTTTTTTATTTTCCTTTAATTAAACGATGCATGTCTGCTAAGGCCACTATGCTTGATCATCTTTGACCTCACCTTTTTCTTGATTCTCTTTTATTTTTGTAACAGCACATTTAGATTGCACATTTCTTTAGTATTAACTCGCCTTATATTAGCAGTGAATCACTCATTTTTTTTTATATAAAATTCATGTTTATTTTTAAAGTAGAATTTTCATTGTGCTACTTTTTATGGAATAATTTATTGAAAATATTTATTGTACAAACTGTATAGGTTTAATAAGGCTTCGAGAAAGTCAATTTGTAGTTACCGACTAAATAAAGTACAAAAATAAATTTTACTTAATATTATTAGATTTTAAATTATACCAAAATTTAATTATAAACAATAATTTCAAATTTTCTTATGTAAATTGTTTTAAATCTCTACGTAAAACCTTTTGTGTTTTTATTATAAGTCGATAACTAATCGACTTATTCTCGTTGATGTAAGTCTACAATGAGTGGATAGGGTTGCTTTAAGTTTTAATAAATATTTAAATGCAATCATTATAAGTTCAGAAAGAGAAAATAAATGAGTCATCTTGATTCGAAAATTAAATTTAAACAAAAAGGTGATAATCCTATATTTAAAGCAAACAAAATTCGATATTACAACTATTGATAAACTCTTCTTTTTCTGAGAACTTTAAATCTATTTATACTTTTCATGCTTAATAATTGATAACTTGTAACATTTCATCGTGTTTTCACTAACCATTGTTTCACTTTATCATGTCAATCTTTCTATTTTCATTGCCCATGTTGTACTTCACAAATAAAAACAATGATTTAATTACACCGGCAGCGCGGCAGCCAGTAGCCATAATGCAAAAAGGTAAGAGAGCCGATTAAACATGCATCAGAGTCGGAAAATTTTCATTGCGATTTTTTATTTTTGCCCCTTTTCTTATTTCTTGCATACATACTTCACCTTTCATATTGTGCTCAATGCTCTTATATTAGTATACTAATGGAAATATATTTAGTTATTTTTCATTTTGTTCTTGTTAAAATTAATAATTAAATTTATAAAATGATTTATTTTTGTTCAAAAATGTTTTGTGAATTTGAAAATAACACCAAAAGTATATTTTATTTATTTAAAGTTATGTTAATAAAGTGAAGATTTTCATTACTTTCAAATATTATTTCAAAGTATAATTCAAATGACATGCAAGTCCTTGTTTTCGATTACACATTTTGATTATTTTATTAATTTTTAATAGATTTATAGAGAAATAGAAAGTTGATATATACAAATATATGAATTTATTTAATTTATTTATATTTAATTTAAGCGAATGAAATGTGTGTTAATTTTGTTTTTTGTTTTTTTTTTTTTTATATGAATGCTGCTTTTGATGTGTTATTTGTTTGAGTGTATTTACTTATTTCGTTAATTTTATTTAAATTTTTTATCGTTAAAAGCTGTAAATCCTACATTTATGAAAGATGAATTTATTTTATTCTAAACTTTATCATAAAACTTTACAATGTTATCTTAATTTCTGTAATTAATTTTTGAAATTTCAAGATGTTTGTTTAATAATTATAATAAACTCATTAAATTTTTTAAAGATTATAGTGCATTATTGAAAACAGTAATTATTAATTAATGAAAAAGTTTTATACATATTGAACAAGTTTTTAAACAAATGTTTTTAATAAGAGTTTAGTAGTTTTATATTTTTCTGATTTTAAGTTTTTTAGATGTGAGTGTGTGTATATACAGTAGTCACAGAATTAGAGAATAGATAGAACAATACTATTCACTATACTTAAAAATACCTAAAAAAAATCCAAATTGATTAAATTCAGATCATAACACTGCAAAATACAAACAATGATACTTTACAGCTTTTGACCAAGTATAAAATTACCTTTAAGGCATGGCTACATAATTGCCTAGAGTAGATTTCTCCTAGATACACTATCGACACAAAGCTGCTTCTTAGTCAATACTTAATTTTGTTTTTATAACATCCCGTACATAACAATAATATGTTAAAAGTTAAAACTAATAACAATAAACTAAACAAAATAAAATACACATTTTTTACACTATTTTTAAGTGTGCTGTTAATACTGGACCTTTAAAACTGTTATTAAATTAAGCAATAAACTTGAGTAATGTTACATACATATATAGCTTATTATAAATGTTTAGCTTGTCGTTGTTGTATTTCAAAAACAGAAAAAAGTTTTTTCAATAGATAAATATTAGAAAAAAGTGAACTTAGAGTCAAAAAAATTATGTTTTATTTAGATTTAAAAGTGTGAAATGTGCAAGAAATTTTAACGGCTTTTTTATATTGACTTGATTTTTACGAAAAATAATCTAAACCGTTTTCATATATAGCGATCGTTTCTTTCTTTTCTCTCTATTTATTTCTTTCTATTGTTACTTTTATTTCATTTTCTTGCTAGTACGCTGCCTCATATTATATTGTAACAAGTACTGGAATTCTTTGACAATGACAGTGCGCGCGCAATTTTTTTTACTATATTCTCATCGCTATGCTTTGACGATCGCCCATAATCACGCGCATATACAATCAAGCTGCGCGATTTCACAGTGTAACGTTCTTTCTGTTGCAGCGCCCAACAGTCGTCGGAGAATGCGGTAAAGGCTGGCCGCCACACCCTTGGCAATCAAGTTATTCGCAAGGGCTATATGTGCATACACAATCTCGGTATTATGAAGGGCGGTTCCAGGGATTACTGGTTCGTCCTCACTTCTGAGAGTATCTCATGGTTTAAGGATGAAGAGGTAACGTTTTTTATTAAGCTTAAAACTTGAAATTAAAATAAAAAATTTCATTTTAATTTAGATTTTTTTTATCTCTCTTTTTTCGCTTTGCCTCTCTTTTAGAGATTCAGAGCTAAATCGTACTGCCTCTATTTTATAACTTTGGTTGGCATTCCTTTTTGTCTTGATTTATTAATTAATAATTTCTTATTTTTTTGGATCTTTTAGGAGCGAGAAAAGAAATACATGCTGCCATTGGACGGATTGAAGTTGCGCGATCTCGAGCAGGGTTTCATGTCCCGACGCCATCTATTCGCATTGTTCAATCCTGAGGGCAGGAACGTTTACAAGGATTACAAGCAGCTCGAGTTGAGCTGCGAAACTCAAGATGATGTTGACTCTTGGAAGGCATCTTTCCTGCGCGCGGGTGTCTATCCGGAAAAGCAAACGGAAGCTTCGAATGGCGATGGTGAAGTGAGTATATTCTTCTGTATGTGCATTATCGGTAATTTAATTTAATTTGAAACACTGAGAGAACAGTTTTATTAATATTTTGTAAATATATCTGACGTAAACATTAAATTAAAGCAATCAGGTTTAAAAAATTAATTTCCATATTCTCTCAATGTTACATCTTCTTCTAAATATTTGAATTAATTTGAATTAATTTCACGGGATATGTGCCATTAATGTTAATATTTATTTAATTTTTTTATAATATATTTTTTTATTATTATATATTATACTAAATTTAAGGATCAGAAAACTGAAAAATTATTAAATATATGTATTTCAAAATTATCAATACATTTATTTATTATAGGATCCACTGGCCATATTTAAAGTAATTTACATTTTTATTATATTTTGACAAAAAATAACTGAGTGGTGGTTTTATTTAACAAATTTGAGTTTGAATTTTCCTAATACAAATATTAAATGACACGTTTATTGGTACCATGTATATAAGTTTTTAAATATTTACTTTGACTTTACTTAACTTATGATTGGAAAATAGTATGATATCATTTTAATTTAAATTTATCTTTTTCTGAATTTGTTTCGACTACAGGAGGGATATGAGGTTCGTACAGTTCGGTAGTTTCGAAAATTTTTCAGACCGTACTTTGAACACTTAACAACAAACACCTGAATTTCTGACTGCACATGCACTCCGCACAGTTACAGTTCACATATACGACATCATACAGACTTGAAATTGTACCGTTGTTTTTGTAATTGTGACTCAGCTATTTAGAAATTTACATTAATTATAGCTAGTTTGCTTTATATTGAGTGAATCGTTTTTTATAGATATTGTTTTATAGATTTTTCGTGTATTTAATTATTAATTATCATAAGAATTTCTCAATGGGTTAATTAATCTTAAATACGTTGATCATTCTCGATAAGGAATATGCATGACGCTTAATTATAATTTTAATTTCAAAGATAATCGGAAAAATTCTCAAGTAATGAAATTTGCTTGGTTTCTTTGTGTCAATATTTGTTATTTTATGATATAATTTTATCATCTTAGTAAAATATAATAATTAATAATGGTGCTGCTCTCGAAGTTATTATGACCGCTCTTTAGTGCAAAGTGTAGAAGGTTAAATATTGATTACGTATAGTACAGTATAGTAATTTTAATTTTAAGAATGAAAATATAGTGTAAGATATATTAAAGCAATAAAATATATTCATTATTTTTATAAAATAGTTAAAATATACTAACACTAATGTTTATGTGACTATTTAAAATAAATCTAATGTCTTCAGAAAACTAATTTGAACCGTAAAACATAAGTCTCTAGTAAAAATCGAAAACTCACTCTTTAGAAATGTGTAAAGCTTGCAAATATCGCCTAGCTATGTACTTATTGTACAGAAATAACAATTGCACTAAATACGTATCGAGTATTCTACAGACTTTGTCCGCTAGAATAGAATGTGCACTTTTTTCAGTCTATTTGTATAATTCCTTTCTATCTTTTTATATAATGCGCTAGCTTCTCTTGAATATTTTTACTATTTATCTCTTGTATGAGGCTTGTTATGAAAAATTTGATGTAAGTCAAACATAAACAAACATTTTTTCTACTTCAGAGCGGCCTTATGACGACGCACCACAAGGTATCCTAAAGTTATTTCTATTTGACATAAACATAAACATAACTTAAATGGTATTTATTATAAATATCATTCACTTTACAGAATATGATACGTACATTACAACAAAAGAAATTTTAAAGCAAATTCTGTTATTGACGTCAAAACATTTTCGATTAAGATTACAATCAAAACAATTATGCATGTTCCATATTAAGAGTTTTCTTATGTCGTATTAGTCAGTGTTGAAAATTAATATATTGCTCATTTGTTATCAAATATTTTATGATAAAAATAATTTACAAAATTAAGATGAAATTTTTGACACTGAACTATATTTTTATTAGTTTGTGAAATTGTTTATAACTTTTTGATTAGTTAACCTGTTGTGTAGTAGTAACAAAAAATATTACGTAGTAAAATAATATTTATTATGAAATTAGGGAGGTGGCGAAGCACAATCGTCAATGGACCCACAGTTGGAACGTCAAGTCGAGACAATTAGGAACTTAGTCGATTCCTACATGAAAATAGTAACGAAAACTACTCGGGATCTTGTTCCAAAGACAATTATGCACTTGATCATTAACAATGCCAAAGATTTCATCAATGGCGAACTTTTAGCACATTTGTATGCCAGCGGAGACCAGGTAATTTTTTATTTCTTTTATTTTATAATTTTACTATGATTAAAACTATTCTAAGTAAGAACAAACCAATTAACCATCCACCTTCATGAGCAAAATTCTTTCTGTTTAGTCATCAATGATGGAAGAATCTCCTGAAGAAGCTCAAAAGCGCGAAGAAATGCTTCGCATGTATCACGCTTGCAAAGAGGCTCTTCGAATTATTGGAGATGTATCCATGGCAACTGTTACGACACCTGTACCTCCACCTGTAAAGAACGATTGGCTGGCATCAGGCGAGAATCCAAGGTAAATATTTATTCAATTCTTAGTAAAAATAGTTTTTTACTTTATACTAATTTACTATTTGCATACCTTCCTACTCTCTGCTTTACTCTGCATCAATGGTACAGTCTTGGGTAAGATTTTTTTTTATTTTTAAATACACACTTTTCATTGCACACAATTTAGCAGTTTCGTTAAGTGCATGGCAATGCCCTTTAAAACCTAAATATTTTATATTCACTTAAATAGTTTTTTATATGAAAATTATTATTTAAACAACACTTTTTATATTATATCTTTTATATAAAAATGTATTTTGTAAATTATCGCAATAAAAAGAAATCTGTAACACAATTAAATATTTAATATTAAAATTAATTATATAAATAAATATGAAAGAAATTAAGAATGTGGTGTATGTAAAATTAGTAGTAATAATATTATACATAATCTAAATTTTGATTTTGTTAATAACGCTAATTTTTTCAATTATATTATATTTTTATTATTTGTTTAATGTTTTAAAAAGTTATTGTTCATTATTTTTGCAAATTAAATGATCATTATGTTAAAATAAAGTATATTTATTAACGTACTAAATAACACTTTGATATTTTGAAAATATTCATCTTGCACTCATAAAAGACTAATATTTCTAATCCTTTAGAAGATTCTTGAAAAAGAAATTAAAAGTTTAAAAGTTTCAGTGTTACTTTGAATTTTAACTGTTAAATTTAAAAACATAGTATACGTATCTATCTTCTAAGAATCTTTTAAAGTCTTACCCACGGTCCAACGCACAAATTTGAATTTTTTAATTTTTGATCTTAGGCTGTCACCACCATCACCTGGTGGACCTGGTAGTCGTCCGAGGCAAACGGCGCCACCACCGGCTAGTTCGCGGGCTCCGCCACCAGTACCAGCAACTGGCAGACCGGCACCGGCTATTCCCCACAGACCTGGACCGGGCAACCCGCCACCCGGTCGTGCCAACTCCGGCGGTGGCCTGCCTCCTCCACTCATACCTTCGTAAGTCGTTTTCCTTAAGGTCACATTATATTTATATGTAGATTTTTTTAGTTTTGTTTTGATAACAAATTTTGATTATCTTAAATTATTTATTGGAATATATTATCTTCTTAAAATTATTTGATTCGTTAAAGTATTAGTAAATTTTACTGTAAGCATATTAGTTGAAGTTTAAGGACTATGAAGTGTTATCAGTATCAGATGTAATCTATATACACCTATGAAAAAGACGAAAATTATTTACGAAAATTTTACATTAGTTTGAAACTAATAATTTTAAGAATTTAATGGTTAATCACTTCATTTTTACTATTGTGCAATGTTTTTTCATTCAATAAACTAAAAAAAAAAAAACATTTTTGCACAAGCTATTAAAATTTAAAAATTCTTAATCACCTTGTTGTATTGTCAAAATTACTAAGTTTTCTTTTATAATTGTAGATTTTTATTGGTCTTTGGTTTTCTTAAATAATTAGGCTTTGGTGCTAACTTTACTTTTTATTGCAGGCGCCGACAATAAGTCTACGCACTAACACACCTAATTGCTACTAATCCATATATATCCGTTGCATCTAGCTGATAAAAAAAGAATTTAACACATAAAAACGTATTTCCACACAAGTGGTGTTCTTTGTCCGCATACGGTATAAAAACAAATCATAAAGTCATTGTTAATTCGGGGTGTGCAACTCTGATAAGATTGACACATATCGAAATGACTTGCTATGGTACGAGACATACAGAAAAATTAATATTACTTTTCACTCTCTTGATGCCTCCATATGCTATTACAGTCAAAATATCAATTACTAATTTCAGAGGTCCAAATATTGTATTTTTTAACAAAGACCAAAGATAACATCGTTTACATGTTTCGAGCTAAAAATGACAGTTTTGATGGTTGTCCTTAATTTTGACGAGTTAGAATTATTGTTCTTAAGAAAAAAAGCAGTCAAATAATGTAACTCGCCAAAATTTATTTAGTTGTTTTGTGTGTATAGTTTGTAGTTTAAAAGAAAACTTGAAGCCTTTATTGTCTATATCATTCAGAGAATCGCACACCCCTGTTCACATAATTCCGATGGTATCGTTCTCTACTAAGTATAGGGAGAAAGACATATTACAACGCAAAAACAATTCATGATTTTCCAAGTCTGATCGACTGGTGCAATATGTTTTATCTGTTAAAAGAATGAAAAATTGTTTTCTCGAACTGTACATTAAGGGAAAGATTATCATTATTACGATCATAAATATGTACCTCGAATTGTATATGACACCATGTACATAATTGAAAATAAGAAATAGTTAATTATTTTGAGCTTGTATCACAATGCAAATTTTAAGCTTTCTAACAGCATGACATTTCATTGAGTATCGTTTGAATTACTGTTTCGAATCTTTTATATTTTAACAATAAAAGAAGTGTGGGATTTTATAAATGGTTGTGGTATTGATGAGCGAATATTTTTTTATTCTTTGATTAGGCGAACTCGTGTAAATTATGCACATATGACTTTCTGAATAGTACAATTCAACATCGAAAGTTGTTTAATTCAAAGCAGTAGTAGGCCATTTTAATAATAAGCATCTTTCCTTTCCTTTTATTTCCTTCCTTTTATGTGTTTTACATTTATGATCATATCGATTCATGACATCCGAATTAAATAATCGAACGGTCGATTAAATAATCCATGAAGGAAAGACGTGTCGGTGCCTGCATATTTTTATTAGAAAGAACGCGATAAATCAATGAAACCCGATGGTATAACAAATATATAAAATCTATGAATATATTATAACTTACAAACTGCCATCCGATTGGTTTGTGCTTAATTATTAACTACTGAGATCCTATATATATATATAAATATATATATTGCGCGAATAAAAAAATATTTATTTTTGACAATTGTGAATATAGTCAAAAGCTATAATCTTTATTTTGAGATAACGAAATAAGTTAAACACTTATAAATTCACAGGGAAGACTAATGAGAAATTATTAATTTTGTATTATAATTAATAAATTGTTGCACATAAATATACAAATATATTGGCAGGTTTTAAAAACTTGTATGCACATGCTAAAGCCTTATTTTTCCTTTAGTCTACCCTGCATTTGTACAATAAACTAATAAAATACACAGGACTGAGATCTTGAATAAATGACAATATTTTATTTATCATTAATTGATCTTTTTCAACTATTGAAGGTGTTTAATCAATATGAATTTTCAAATTTCAATTTCAAATAAATTTGTTTAAGTCTGTAAAACTGTAACTCTATACTACTGTGTAAATTATAATATATAAATTTTTTTATATATAGTTATAAAAACCTTGAACTGTTTTAAATTTTAATTATAATTTTATAGTAGTCATAACAATATATCAATTAAGCATGGAAAGCTTATTCTCATCTAATTACAACGATCGAGCCACCTTATATAAATCAGTGCAGTAAATAATCCTGTTAATCAAGAAGCTTAAGTTTGTTCATTGTCATTCAAGAAATCAATACTGTGCTTCCTCACAACAAATATACATAGTAAACGAAATACTTGTCGGATGAATTTTTAATTCAGAAAACAAGCGTGAAATTATTAAAATTTTAATGAAATTTCAAAAATTATTTAACATAACAATGCAACAAGACGACGAAATAGAAACAATGTGCAGATCTAAGTTTATAGTCACGAAAAACGTGTACGTGTGTGTTTAGTCGCGGGGGTGGTGGTCTTCAACAAAGAGTGACACAGGCAGCAACGCAGGCCGCCGCTAACGCCGCTGTGAACGAGCTAATGGACGCTTTCAAGATGAAGTTGTAATACTCTTAATTCTTTACTTTTAACAATTATTTGTTAATTTTTTCTTTAGCCTTCTACCTTTTTTAATATTATAAGTATATATACATATATACGTACATTATATTACGCCAATTTCGGTGTGGAAATTAAAGAACGGCAGAGTCAGAAAAAATTTTTGATTAAATATTGAAAGACGTATTACAAAAAGGAATAATATTTATTGTTATACGAAAATAAAAGTGCTTGTAATCTTGTTAAAGTGATGTGGAGAAGTTTATTAATTATCAAACAATAGATAGATAAAAAACATAACTCATTTTAATTGAATATAAATAATTTTAATAATTTACAAACTTTATTCGTCTTACAAAAACGATATTTCTACTTTTTTTTGTACAGTCGGTAATTAATCAACTACTCCATTAGTTTTCTTGAAAGCTAAGCTCACTCTTCTTATCTTCTTGTATGTATGTGGTAACAAAAAGTATAGTTAAGACTTGAAAACTAATTTTGGGCTTTGTGCGAATTTGAAATACTTGCAAGTATATATAAGAAACCAGTATAACATTTATGTTGACGAATGCGTTTGTGTTGGATTCGTTCAGGAAAAATCGCAACGTTGAGCAACGCTGAAAACAGCCAAACTATTATCTAAATCTCCTTCCGTTGCTTTCGTTGCTTTCTTCCTGTACGAGCATCATCCGACTCTAATTACATTTATTATAAAATTCTGCCTCTTTTCTTCTGCATGATGTTGCGTAGATAGAGTCCGGTCACGAAATTTTTAAATTTCGTTTTTGTATAGTTATATATACATTTTTATTCTTCTCTTTTAAATTGTTTGATGCATTTATTGTTGTATGTACAAATTGCGAATATAATGTTCATTTTTATGGTTCGCAAAGTAACTTTATTTTTGTACTTACACATGAAATACTTGATCTTTCTTGTGGAGGAGAAACATATAGTATTATTGTTATTTGATGTTTTAAAGAAAAGTCAATTATCAGGTTATTAAAAAAACGAACATTTATACATTTTGTGACTCTTACTTGTAATTGATGTAGCTTTAAAAAAAATCATAGTACGAGCTAGTAATCAAGTTACTATACTGTTTTGAAATTTAAAATAATTTTTAACAGAAAAATTATGTATAAAAACACATCAATAAACCAAGTTTGTTCACCTTTTTCTAAAAAAATAATTTATTTACTTATAATAATTTATTTATTGGTTATTTTAATTGATAAGAATAAAAGTCAATAGTATGATATAAATCAATAATATTTACTCATAAAATAATTATAATTTGATTGGCTCAAGTAATTAAATTTTGAAACAGTGAAGTTACTTACATAAGAAGTCCGCACTTGCACGTGGATTTAGAAGAGAAAAATAAAATAAAAGGAAACTAGCATTAGTTTTATTTCCAAGGGCCTAAAGTTGACAAAAAGCTCCGTGAAAATCAAATTTCTGACACGTTTCATTCGTCGGAATGATAAAAAGGAACAAATTAATAAATTCGCAATTTTGCGGCACATAAAAAACTTTATCTCGATGAAAGGAGGCCAAAGCCATCATAATTACATGGGATGCTTAGGTGGCGGGTTCTTGAAGCTCACTTTATAGTATATACATATTGCTTGTATCTCCTGTTCTAAGTAAATAATTGTATAAATAAGAGAAATTCTACGAAATATAGCAGAGGTTTTAAAAGCGTGCGATTGTTTTGTCGCTTAATTATATAAACTGTATGTACGCACTTGGTAATATGAAATTACTATATCATTATGAGAGAGAACGAAAAAAATTTAATAGTAATAGTATTGCGGGTTGATTCCTGCCAAAATCATGATAGAAAAAAGAAATGGAATTAAAAAACACTATGCCGAAGATGCTTGCCTTGTGAGATAATTGTAACAACACTTTTTCCTCTTTACGCGTATATATAAACATAAATGTGTGGTATATGTGCAATATCAAAAAAATGACGAACTATAAATATATACATATTACATATAAATATATAAATATGTCCCTGCTGTCTCTCTGTTGTTGTAGACTGTGTGTGAGGTATGAAGTATTCCGAATATAATAATTATAGCTACTTGGCGTGTTTTTATTATGCTTATATCACAGAGAAAAATGTTCTAGTTAGATTTAGTAGGCTATTTTTCTAGGAAATAATTTGGTACCATAAATACAAACAATTTTAAATATCAATTTTATTCTTAATGCTGCCAAATAATTTATTTGATTAATAAGTTACTTTTTATCAATATTAGTAATTTTAAAGTTCCTATTTTTAAATTAATATTGGTATTGAAAATACAGATAAACTAGGTTTAAATTTATTTGTATTGATGAATTAAAATCCATTTTTAGAATTTTCGTTTAACATGTATATACTAGTTAAAAAAATTTATATAATATAAATATCATAGAACTTCCATTTTGTCGAAACCGAAGTTTTTGAATCTCGATCTCTTGTACAACAATTTCCTAGTAAGAATGGTATGATTTTTTTTAGAAAATTTTTCTCTGTGTAGCGTTGGATCTGCATCGAGTATCAGTATTATTATCAGCCCTCTTTTACTTTTCCGCCTACAAATCTCAAGCATTCCAGAAAACGGCTCGATGTAGTCCACGAATCCAAAGTGCATTTACAATAGGAAATCCAAGTTTAAAATAAAATAAAGAAAAAGAAAAAGAGATAAAGCAGGAAGCTCAAAGAAATGTCGTGCTGTACGGAAAGTCATATTCATGTACTCTGTATGGCATCTCGTGTGCTTTGTAAATGTTTTTGTCTGCTGCGAGACAAGGAAAATATTCATTCAAATAGAAAAATAGAAAACAACAGAGGAACTTTTAAAAATACAAAAATGGATGAAAAAACAACATAAAATAATTATATCGATATAATTACGTACGATCTGACCGAAGCTTTTGCATGCGCGCGAGATAAAAAAAGGACGAAGAACTTCATCTTTGATATACAATTCATTAAAACCGTACTGATGTACACGTATGTATGCGTATCTTACATGCATTTTGCGACCGCGCTCTGCGTGTAAAGAAAGTGTCAGACATGTAAAGCTATGTAAAGTGTCGCATATACATTTACGATATAATTATTGCCATTTTCCCGCTCATTCTCAAGTTTCCTAATAATTATTAAAAAAATAATATTGAGACAAGAGGAAAGCAAATAAACCCCAAATTTCGATGCTATACATATTATATATATTATACAAATAATGATAATTATAACGATTGATTATTGTTATATCGTTATATGAAACATTTTTTCCGTTTTTAAAAACTACCCTATATGAAAAACTTATATAGCTATTGCAAACAAAAGAGGACTAATGATGGCGATTATAAAAAAAATTAACAAAAATAAAAAAACGTGCTCAGACATAGGATGTGATATAGCGTAGATAGGGTTAAATTATGTCGGTGATGACATACAAGAGTTAATTAAACGAGTAGTCGTTATGTCAAATTTAGACTGTAGTTATGATTACCGCTAAAGGGAGATAAAAATCGATACTGAATAAAAAAAAGAAACAAGAAAATAAAAACGGTATCGCTTAGTAAATTTTCAAGCGCAGAACTATTAAATATTATAATTCACAATTTTGACGTTCATAATGTAGTACAAAAATAATTTTTTTCCAATTTATTTCTGACATTGACATATTCATTTTTTAGTTTTTGTTAAATTCTAATTATATTTATCCAACGTTTCAATTTTAGTTGTTCGATGTATCCATCGACGGTGACATTTTTGTATTCGGGTATCGTTAATATAAATTTAAAAATAAATGGTGTGTGAAAAAAGTATAAAACTTATGAAAAAAATGCACCATGTTATAGTCTGTCAAAGCACTTATCACGAAACAAGTCTAAAATGATAAAGAATAAAATAAGTAAAAACGAATGAAAAATTATTGAGTGAAGATATACAGTAATATGCATATGAGATTATACAAAAGATGGTGATTAAAAAAAAGGTTATGAAATACGCGATAACGTGTAAAGCCATATTCTATATAAGAAGGTTAATAGTGGATACAAAAATGGATATAAAACGGAGAAGGATTATTTAAATAAAAAATGTCACGTACATCTAAAATAAAAAGCTCGGAAAAGTTAATATTATATGCTTCCATCTAAAAAGCCTTATTGTAAGAGGATCCTAGTTATGATGCTTACATTTATTGTATAACACACGTTGACTAAGTGTAATCGATCGTACCAAAGTTGAATGTTTGCGATAATTCTAAGCTCGAAAAGAATAATTAAATAATAAATAAAAAAACAAACAAATCCAACAAATAAATTAATGAGTAAAAAAGCATGATGCAAAACATGCTGTGGGAAAAGAATTTTAACGCGATTATCAAACACTTCGATTTTGCTAATATGTAAAACAAACATCTTTATTCTATTATCCACAATTTTAATGGGCTTAATGCCATCGAAGTAATTCTGTCATTCATTATTAAACTCAATTCCCCACGTTGATTCGGGCTATTTTTTATCATCGGATCCAGGTCAAGACTTTTTTTTCGTAAATTGTTAATATGACTTTTGTTTTATACCGCGATCGCACATTATCGTTTAATCCCATAAATGCCCCGTTCTCGAGGCATTTTATTCGAATTAGATAATTCGAAGAAATAGCTTGTTATTTTTTAATAAGTAATAAAAACGTAGACATTGCAATCATTTTTATTACTACATGTTAATATCAAAATTTCGCAATAATACTCAGATTTTTCCATTCTTATTTTATAATTATGGTTTTATTGTAATAGATAATCAAGTAAAATAACGCGCAAAATTACTTTTTTCTTAAAAAAATGTAAACGGAGCTTTATTTACATTATATTACACTTTGCAAAACGAGCATCTTTTGTTTTAAAGAAATTTGCAGGGTTACTTCGAGAAAATGAGAATAAAAATATTTAAATGAATATTTAACAAAATTTAATTCATGAACGAAGCAGCGACTTTCATGTTGTAAGCATATAACGATGATGTGTATGCGAGAGAGGTACATGACACACCTACACATGCAAACACTGTTTATTGCAATATAAATGTGTATATAGGAAGTAACATGTTATCATAGAATATATGAATGAAATAAGATTAACGACAAAACAAATGTAAGACTGGCTGAACCAGCGGGTACACATTTCCGCACTTGATAAAATTGCTATTTTAATTTTAATCTTAAAACTTTTCATAATTTTAATTGTGTATAGTCGCATCCCCCGGAATAGATGTTAGCTACGTATTATAATACATTTTTTCTTTGAATTTGTTTAATGTTATTGAGTGGTTTGGTTTCACACATGTAACAATAGATTATACTTTTTTTTCGAGATTTTAAAATTAAATTTCTAGAAAAAAAAACATTTATTGGAAAATGATTTTTGATTATTATGATCGAAGGTATTTTACAACAGAAATTCTATTATCATAAATAATGTTTTAAATAACAATAGAAGTTGCGGAATGTGTGTTCGCGTTCTGCTTTCTTATTCGCACCTAGAACAAACGCTTCCCGACCACTTCCTCGTTAAATTATTCGCGTGCAATTTTTACATCTTTCTTTTATGTCTATTATTGTTTTTTCATATTATCTGATCTAATAATTTACGTCAGCTGTGATCATCAAGTGCTTTATTCGTTCTCACAAAAATTTTGCTTTTGCTTTATCAATAAAATTATCTATTTAGCAGAAAAATAAATAGATAAACGTAATATAATTAATATTTTGTTCAGTTTAAAGAGTTCAAATTATTATTATTAACAATCGGAATTCATAAATTGTTTAGTTTAATTTATGTAACTGACATGCATGCTCTTATTTTTTCACTTCTGTTTACTTTATCTTATCTTCGTTATGAAGCGAAATATTTTTAATATATTTGCATTGAGCTACTCTTCTGCAGAGTTGGAAAGTGAGTAAAATTATTAATCTAATAAATATTGATGTTGATATTTTAGATTTTGTTTTCATTATTTTAATAACAGCTAATTATTATAATCCATTTTATATCGTTTTATACAAATTTATAGCTATTTTTATGTTTATTTAGATGATTGGAATTTCGTAGTAACTTTAATTTTTGTTTTTGTTAAGTGCATAAGCTTTGAATTATTATACTTTTAAAAATTTAAGATGAAGTAGTAATCTAAAAAATATTTTAAATTTTATTTTAATTTGTTTAGTTTTATAAATGGGTATTAGCTCCAACCCTGCACTGCGTGGAATCTCTGCAACATCTGCTTATTTACTAATTTTTTTATAATTTTACATTATATAATTGTACATTTATTTACATTTATAAGAATGTATTGGCAACTATTAAAATAAATAAATAAAAGAACTTTTATTCAACTTTTTATATCAACATTATGATTTTATTAAGAGTTTAGCTAATTCATTCTTAGGAGATGGAAACCGGAAATTGAAAAAAAAATTATTTCGATTCATTTTATTGAGACTGTTGCTTGTGTATATGGTATTATCTTTTTATATTAAAAATTTGACTTTATATATCTTCATAAAGATATCTATTCAATTAAAATCGAAATAATTTTTAGTTACTTGCTTTAGTTGTTCACCTTTTCACGCCTAAACGTATTTATCCAGTAAGAAATTGATTTTTGACTTCCTTGCTAATCTAAGATATTTGCAAATCCATGTAGAAACAATTTAATAAGCATTTCCTTATCTTTCAGACGTGTCGTACCAAACGTCCCTCCGAGAATTCCTGACCGACCGGCACCTGGACGACTAAATTGAGGAGACCTCTCGACGACTTTAAAAAGAGCCTTTCCTTTCTGATCGTAAAGCAGAAGATGTATCCGCCAAGAGGTGCACGAAAAAAACCCAAAGTCCGTGTCCATCGACACAGAGGGTGTAAACGAGAAAATGAGTTGAAGTCAATGTCCACGTGATAAGTTTTACTCTCGACGCTGCGCTCACCTGCTTGCCCTTTCTTTCTAAGCAACAAATTTTTTCATTACCACCTACCTCCTCTGTCGCTGATATTTCACCGATGTAATTATGTTTCTCTTGACAACAATGATTATAAAAAAGAGGAATGAGAAATTTATGTGCTTCAGAAAATTTCGCTTGCATGTATTTACTACGAGCCATTGCCGACTTATAACGACGAATTCTGCCTTATCGATGCATCGACTTTAGCGGCTTTTCTGATGCTGGGGACTGGTGATTAAATAAATTGTAAATGTTTTTTTTTTTCAAAATATACTTTCGACGTTTAAGTTTAATTCGTAGCTTTGGTAGTTTCGTTTTTGAATAACGTTAAAAATTTGCTGAAAGGATTCAGTTTCTCACTTGAATCTGAAACGGTATGACAAAAATTGATCTTTCTCGTAGGTTGTGCAAATACTACTTTGACACGATAATGAAATTATTATAACGACAGTAAAGACATGAGTGAAATGGAAAATTGCAGTGTTGGTTAAGTTGATACTGATTTGAAAGTCGTTTATTACGGACAGAAACTCAAAAAAGGAACTTCTGGAGTTCCTTAAAAATAATTTTGGAAATATGCACATTTTGATTAAAAAATTAATTTAATTTCCTTTAAATCTAAAATAAAATTACATTTGTTGATGTTTTATTTTTTCATTTTTTAAAATTTATAGTTTTTACATTTTTAATTTCTTTCAACTTTACTTAATATGCCTTATGTAATACAGTTAAACAATAAAACGACTTTCATATATTTCCTGTGCTTCATTTTGGATATTACTTGAAGCTAAATGTGAATAATTATTTAAAGTGAACTGATGGTGAAAGTTATTGCCAAGATTTTTAAAAACCAATCAATTCTGTGAATAAATAAGGTTTTTGGTTTCAATTGAAGTCTTTATCAATACAGTGTAACTTATTATTGTTCGAACTACTAAAATTATTGGAAAGATCAAAAAAGCAATCGTCATTTAGGTGGTTTTTTTCATTCGTTATGTTTTGTTATTTATATAGTAATAGATAAAATTTTTGATATTGTAAGTATAAATAAGGTACAGAAATTAGCTGTTTGTGTCGATGAAAATATAGATGGCTACGAGTGGCGAGCAATGTGGCGAGCAATGTGGCTGTTTAAAATTAAATCTTTTTTTAACTTCATATATTTTTATTATTATTTATAAAGCAATATACTGTTTTATTTTAATTTATCCACAAAATTTATCAATCCAATGTCACATTCCTTATATACACGAATGCTGCATGTGGTTATTAAACTTAAATGTGAGAGAGAAAAATACTCGAGATTTGTATGTATTTGTGAAAACAGTTTTTAGAACAGAAGTGTGATGTTAATATTTTCAACAGGTCTAATAGCCTGTAATTATTTACAATATTACTTGCAACACCGTCAGTATTATAGATAAGAAACTTATCACCGGACCAAGTCTATGGGGCATTATTAAAAAAATACAATTTTCGTTCTTAAACAGGGAATATTCCCATACGGCTACATCTGTTCGTCGCCTTATATGAACTTAAAAATCATCAACATTAATTCGCTTATACGACTACTTCAGTCATAGATGTAAATATTTTATCAAACAGCTTTTCTATTCCTATTGTAATTTTTTGTACGCAATTTATGTTCACCGTTATATGAAATATCGTTACTTTACGAAGAATTGTATCAAAAAAATTTCTTGTGCTGCAAAGAAGACAGTCATTTTTAGGTAGCGAAAAATCAGAAAGTGCTTATGAAAATCAATGTTATATTAATTAAAAAGCGTTAGAATCATTTGATGTAATAAAATTTTTGATCAGTACATAACTGATATTATTTACTTTAACGAATAAAAATAAAAAATCTCTTTATATCGATTTGTCTTCTACATAATGCAATATAAAAATGTATTTTTTGTCTTGTGGCTCAATTTTTTTGTATAAATAAATGTGATAATAACAAAGCAGAAATTTTTTGTTTAACAGTAATTTGTAACGGATAATTGCTAACACCTTATCAAGAAAATTTTATATTGTTTGTTGACTGTTATGCTGTGCTAATATGAAGGGAATGTCATCACATTAATAAATATTAAAACAATATGTACACAAATTATATAAATTATAAACAGTTCATAAAACTAAAAATAACTGTTTCAATATGAACATAAATGGCAAAGTGTTGTTTTGATGCTTAGACAATTAAATGATACATTCACGAAATTAATACATAATAATCATATACATTTATTTTTGCTTAAAAATGTTTCGCACTGTAGGTCGCACGAGTGTTTTGTTTAATTGTACATACATACATATATAAGGAGTGCTCTTGTCGAGATCGTAATTGTTGAATCAAGGAATTTTTTTTTTATTTTTAAAGTAGACGATATTTAATACAGTTCTTTGAGTAAATATGATAAACGTGTACAAGTTTTTTTGTGCCAAAAGAGTAAATGCTCAAGGTTCTAATCAACAAAATATAGAAAATAAAAGTTTTGCCGCTGAAAAGAGAAAACGTGCGTCAGGAAAGGCTAAAAAGACGCGAATTTTAAAAATTGTACATATATAAAAAAATAGTATTATAAATGCGGTGCGCCTGCTAAATCGATATTTCTTTTTTGTACGAGTTCATTTACCAGTCTTTATGTTTACTAGGCAACACCGATGAGTGATGTACCTAGTTATACGATGAACAAAATAAAACATTATTTAATAAGACAAGTTTTTTTTATTTCTTATGTTACTATATTAACTATGTTATTGATTTAATATAATGGTACATTATGCACCAAGGGAGTACATTCGCATATTATTATTTGACTTTATTCTCGCGGTGTATACAGTACTTTATTCCCACCTTAACTGTGGACACTTATTTATTTTTATTTAATTTAATAATTTAATTTTATTTCAGAGTATGTAATTATAAATTGAATTTTCCAAATTAAAAACTAAATTGTAGGGTTATATTTAAATTATATGACGAACTTAGAAATTTTGTTAATAAAGTTTGAATAAAAACAAAAGATATAACATATAATGTACTATAAAAATTATTAAAGTAAAATGTAATAAATTTCGAGATCGTGAAGTGAAATGTCTAAATTTAAAAATTCTAATGAAACCCAAAAATTAGTTGACCTCGCTAATCAAGTTCAAGCACTTAACAATATTGTTGATGAATTACAAAAGGAAGTTGAGGACATTAAATCAAAAGCTTATGGTATCGACGATAATCACCTTGAATCTTCATCTAAACAGTCTATTTCGAACAATAAATCCAAAAAAAAACTTAAGAAAAATAAAAGGTTATATTTTCGAAAAAATAATAAAACAAATGAAAAATCTGATAAGTATGCGTATTTAAATTTAAACCCGAGAATAAAGTAGAAAAGTGAATAAGTATGAAGATATTAAATTTTATCTACTTTCCAGAAACGATGCATCAAGAGATAATGCACCAATTAACGTTGGAAAAATTAGTGTCGATGATTATAGTAAACAGGATAAGGTAACATTTTAAAATATTTTGACAGTGTACGGTAAAATATCTTCAATGGGGCACAAAAATATATTTGTAAATTTTTTTTTTTAAACTAAATAAAAACATTTGTTTAATTTTTTTAATTTATAGTGTATTAATTTAAATTATTTTAAATGTGTATTTATACATGAATTGTTTTTATTTTAATTTAGATTATACGTAATTTATATTGAGTATGTACGTTGTAGATGGAAAAAAGAAGTTGTGCCGCACAAACTAAAATACAATCCGACGAAATGTCTAATATAGAAGAAATTATTTGCTGTTTTAAAACGCGGTCTGAAGCAAAACAAAATAAAAAATCAAGAACACGTAGATTTTTCAACATTTTTCATTTCAAGAAAAAAAATAAGAAAAAGTTAAAATCTAATCAAATATTGAGATCTTCATGTGAAGGTTGTGCAAATTCAAAATACAAGGTAAAACCATCGAAAAAAGGGAAATGCGCAAAAGATTGTCCTTATCTTATGCGCGATTCAAAAAAGAATTCGTTATCGAATGATTGTACTAATTCGAAAGAATCTAAAATAAAAAGCAAAAAAATATCAAAAAAAGTTAAGTGCGCTAAAGATTGTCCTTTTCTTGTGGCCAATAATCAACGCAAGTCAGCATCGGAGGATACTGTTTGCACGACAAATGAAAAAAGCAATAAATGTAATAATTCTATAAATATGAAAAGTACATCTGATGACAGTAAAAATAAGATAAAGAATAAAAAAGTTATGGTTAATTTGACCAAAAAAAATATTGAATCAGCAAAAAATTTTAAAGAAAACTCAAGCTTCGAGGTAAGCTGTGAATTTTTAGATAACTTAGATTTTACAAAAGTAAAAAATAATTACAAAGATAAGAAAGGAAAAGGAAAAATTAATGTGTTCAGGCTTAATGACAAAAAATCGAAAATCGACGAGAACGATTGCAAAAAATGTGGAACAAAAAATATCTTAAAAATAAATAAAGCAATTTTAACAGAAAAACCTCCAATGATTTTTATAGCACCAAAAGGATTAAAAGAAAAACAAATTGAATGTTTCGAAAAAGGTTTTAAAGCAAATTGCAAAAAGTTTATACAAATTCCTAAAAAAATATTTGGTGAAGCTAATGACAATCTTTCTTCAAACTGCAAATATATAGGAACTTGCGATTCATTTTCGTGTCCTTACTCCCCATCCAATTATTGCAGAGAGCAAGAAATTGTGTCAACCGAAGATCTGAAGGAGAAATAATGACTTCCAGTGGTTTCGAAATTACTAAATCAAAATTGACAATTGATATAACGCAAAATTATTAACGTATAGTGAAATAATAATAATTTGAACCTAAAAACATTCAACTATTTTTGTGAATAAAGAGAATTGTAATTTATTTGAAAATATATATATATATTTTTATTTATGCACTCGAATAATACAATATAATCCCTTTTAATCTTAAAAAAAAAATTTTTTAATCTTCAGAAATTTTTTTATGTTTAAAAATTGAAGTTATTGATCATTACGAACAAGACAAATTTAACTCAAGGACTTTGTAAGGTGGTATTCGTGGCGATCAATAAATTCAGTTTTTGCATATAAACAAAAATGCAAGAAGTTACATTTTTGTTTATTTACTGTAACAGTTCCATCGAATCGATTTTCAAAACGTTCCAAAATGAACAGAAAATTTTTATCATGACTTGAAAAAATCTATATAATGAAAAACTATATGAAAGCTTTTGTAAAAGTATTTTAATATCTAATTGTGCAATTATATCGAGTACAAAAAGTTTGCATCTAATCTATCAAGGGCTTTGTTCTACATCTGACAAAAATTTTTATTATTACTTACATATTATTTACTTTACTATTATGTTATAAAGAAACGTGTAGTATTATCCATAGGCAGTAGATAATGAAGATTTTATGAATTATAATTCAAAAATAAAATTATAATTTGAAAAAAAATTGCAAATGCAGTTGTATATACCATTTACCACCAAATTTATAATTTTTCTTTTCAAATTACATTATTAGTTTTGCATTTTAATTTATAAATTATTTTAAGAAACTTTTTTCAATATTTATTACACGTGGTATAGCTTCTAAAATAAAGTAAAGTAAAATAAAGTAAGTTTCTTAAATAAAGTTTTTACAAAAAATTTTTAGAGTAGGTTTAAGAAAAACACCGATAATTATTTAAATACTGTCTTTTATTTACGTGACTGTTCATACATTTCTTGAAGTTTAGTAAAATTAAGACCTCGAATTTCTTCAACAGAAAGAAATATTTTGAATTCCTGTTCCAATGCTTGTTTTATTTCTACAGACATAATTGAATCCATGCCTAATTCTGTAAATGATGTATTGGGACTAGCCCCCTTCAAGTCTTTGAGACCTGTGTAGGATTGGAAAAAATTTAAAGGTATAATAAATCAATAAAAAAATATAATTAAAAAAAATTGTCAGTGATTGGCTTTTTACCCATAATGTTGAGAACTGTGTTCACTATATTCTTATGCTTCGACTCCTTAAATAATGGTACTTTCTTTTCAGGCGCTACTACATGAGAAGACACGACTGTCTTTTTTTGTTGCATAAACATGTCCAATAATTGCAAGCATGAAATTATAGACTGTAGTAAAGTACCACCAATCACTTGGTCCTCGCGATTTTTCATGAATCTTGCGACAATACCAACGTCTTTTATTGCACCCCATTGAATAGCTAATGCAGGAAGACCATCCATCACTCGTTTCTCACAAATTTTTTCCATTGCCTAAATATAAAGTTTGTTCTTTCATTATCCAGTATTAAATAATTGTAAAGAATATTTGTTTTGAAAATCTAACTTACAGAATTAGCCATGCCATAATTTGTTTGGCCAGGGTATCCTTTTCCACTTGAATATGATGAGAAAACGACAAAGTGTCTTAACAAAGGACATAATATTCTTGATAGTTTGTCGAAATGTTTTGTTGCCCAGACCTTACAGCCAAATTGTCCTTCGAATAATGTTGATGTCATATTATTCCATCCAGCATCATTCAATTCAGCCATTAAATTGAATATTCCATCTACTGGAGCAAGTTTTGTTGCTTCTTCTACAATATCCTGACAATCTTCGTATTTCGTTACATTTTTTCCATTAATTAAGATCACACGGACACCGAAATCTCGCCAAAGCTTCATACGCATCCTCTGGTAGCTATTTTTAAGTCCAGAACGAGAAGTAAGAACCAAATATTTTGCACCACGCGAAACTAACCAGTTAGCTATTAAAAAAATATAAACGTTTTATAATTATGTAAGATATTTAAAACAATTTTACAAAATAAGTTTGTTCATCGTCGATTACAAATTTTGTTTATTACAAAATACAAAATAAATCAGATAATTCAGTCCGTTTATTTATAATTAACGTCAATGTTTAAATAAAATCTGATTGCCTACCTAGTTCGAAACCAAATCCACCCACGCCACCCAAGATTATATAACTTCGTTTAGTGTGGCAATAATAACGTGGCAAAGCCAAGGTGAACTCATTGGGTTGCTTTTTCTCATCACATACTTTTACAAGAACTTTGCCGATGTTTTTTCCATCAGTCATGTAGCGGAATGCAGTTTCCACATTATTTTTTGAGAATATTGTTCTGATATTTCATAAGTATTTAGTCAAACATTGTCTAGTTAGTATATTATAATAATTAAAATTTGTCTATAGTACCTTGGAAGTGGTTTTATTACTCCTTTTTGTAGACCTTCAGTTATAAATGCTTTGAACTTCAATTTTTCTGCAGAAGACTCCGTAGATAAACACTGATCAAGCATCACTCCGCAAAAATTAATTCCACGTAGAAAACATTCCATACCTAAAGGATTATCAGAAGTTATATCGAGTTTTCCAATTTGGAGAAACCGTCCTCCTCTCGTTAAGCAATTGATTGATGCCTGAAGTTTTGCACCATCGAGATTATTAAGGACAATATCTACGCCTCTGTTATTCGTTTGTTCTATAATCATTTTTTCGAAACTTGAATCACTGGAGATACCAATATGGCTTTCTTGTATTTCTGGAAAGTGTTCTAATATAAATTGACGCTTTTCCGGAGTACCTACAGTAGTAAAAACTTCACAGCCTTCTTGGACAGCTAAATATATAGCTGCTAACCCAAAGTCGTCGGTACCCTCATGAATTAGCACTTTATCGTTTTTTTTAATATTACCTATAAACATGTAAAAATTAAGAGATAAAATTAAGTTTTAAGTGTAAAAATTAAGTTTTTTAAATTCGTTACAGTAGAAGTTTTGTACAAGAATATTTTTACCCTTTTCGTAAAGAGCGTAGCATGCCGTTCCATAGGCCCAAGGTACTGTGGCTGCATCTTCAAGACTCCAGCTCTTAGGTATTTCCCATGTTAAATCGTGATCGGCAAAACAAAGATTAGACATTGCTCTATTTTCAACTATACCCATAATACGCTTTCCTGACGCATTAATACCACTGTATTCAAATCCAATTGCGCATTCTTGGAATTGCCCGGTAGCAGCAATATCTTGTACGTCAAGTTTACCACACGCCATCATAACGTCCCTATTCATTAATAAATTTATTAAAAAATATCTTATTATTCATCAAATATTATGATAAAATAAGTACCTAGAATTTATGGAAGAATAAACAATGTTGATAAGATGCTTATCATCACATTCTGGTAGAATAGGTCCTTCGTGCCAAGTTAAAGAACCTAAATCCTCACTTTTTGTCTGATTTATCCAAGCATGTCGCACCATTTGCGGCTCTGGCGACGGTACAGGTAAATATCTGTAGCTACCCCACCTGCCATTTTTACGAAGAACATTTAATACTAAATCTTTTTGCAACTGCTTAGAATACAAAGGATTTTCTAAAGAGAATTTCGGAGCTTCAAAATCTTGGATTATTAAACCTCGAACTACATCGCCACCCGGTTCCCTTCTTAAGCAATTAATAAAACCAATCAAACCTAAAAATTATTAAATAGCTTTAATAAAGTTTTAAAAATTAAAATTAATATTAATTACCATTTTCAAAATCTCCTTGTCCGACAAACAGAATCCTATAAGTTTTATTATCATCATTTACTTTTACAGCTTTTGACATCGCCTTCTGCATATTTTGAATCCATTCAAAACTGTTATTGTCTATATGAATAATAGAAATATTTTGTGCTTGTATTACGCGTTTTTTTAACAAAATAAATGTATCTTCTCTAAATGTCTTCTCTAAAATGATATCGAGATTCGCATCTTGGACTATGGTACTAACATTATTTAAATCTTTAGTGATTTCGCGAGTTAATAAAAAACCACCATTTTTTAATTCTGAAAGTAATAAATTTAAGTTTTTCCTGCGATCTTTTGTTAATAAATGATGACCAACTGCAAGAACAGCATCCGAACTTGCATTTATTTCTTTTAAATCAACGATGGATATGTTTTCCGGTAAATCGCCATTATAGCATCTACTTTCTTTATTAATAATTTCAATTTTTGCTTTTACCAATGCTACATCCTTCAAAGCTTTCGATATAAAAGGTGATAATAAGATTTTAGTAACATCATTATCAAATTCTTCATTAAGCTCGACAGTTCTTATATTTGTATCCAAGTGATTTTCTAGACAAATTTGAGTAACATAGCTGACAATTTCATAGAGGTTTACTTCAGCTTTATCATGATGTGAAATAAACTTGTATTCTTCAACAACTGGATTATTAACTTCTTCTCTTCGCTTAATTGTACGCGTTCTTAAGCCACGGATTTCTACACCTCCACAGGTGATAACATCATAATTCCTATTCACGTACACTGGGAATTCTGAAAAATTTAAGTTTTATTACATGCATGATTTAAGCTTTTTTTGGTAAGTGAAAAATTAAACCCATATACAGATACTGCACATTCGAGCGTGAAAGGTTCACTTTATGCTCTTGATACATAATATACCATTTCTCTGCTGAGATATTAAATTTAGGTTTATAGCTTAGAATTTTGGTAATAATATTTTTGATATTAAATTTGAATAAAACTTTTACGTATTGCATCATAATAAAATAATCCAGAGATAAAACATCAACCTACCTTGTTCCGATCTGTTGTCTTGTTTTTGATTAAAGTGACTTTTAACGTCAATAACAAGTTTCTTTATTCTTTTAGGTATAACAAGATTGCGCGAATCTTTCCCAAGGATTTGCATCTGTATCATATTATCAATAAAAACCGTCCAGTTATTATGCCAGGCTATATGACCCTTCGAAGCGCTAATTGTTGATTTTTTTATACTTTGAAATATTCCAGTGTAATTGTAGCCACGAAGTTTAAATTCTGTGTATACATCACTAGAGATCATAAGCTCATCTTCATCTGCTGGAATTGGAGCATTTATCTTTTCTGTAGTTGGATTGAATCTCGTACTAATTTGACCTGTTACCACTGCTGCACCACTTCTAAGAATTTCAAATCTACCTGTACCTGTTCATTAAATAAATTTTTCAAAGGTGGATTATTATTTTATGAGATAAATTTTTCTCATAATAATTAAGAAATAAAGATATTTAAAAAATAAATCAATTCAAATTGTTCAAGCTAACCTTTCTGAATGATTACAGTAAAACTCACTGATTTATTATCAGGAATCATCGTTGTTTTCAAAAATCTTACATTTTCAAAAATTACCGAGACTTCGTTAAGCAATGTTCTATGAATCTTTGCAGCTATTTCCCATGCTAGCGTAAGATATCCTGAAAATGGAAATATGTTATTTCCATTAATTACATGACCAGTTAAAAAATTGTAATTGGGATCACACAGCGAAACTTCGACAACGTGCTCGCAGGGTATATTTTCCTGTTCTGTTTTGTAAGACATAGTATACCAATTATCTGAGTGTTCCCACTTGATTAACGGCGATATCATTGGAGTCCCACGACTTACTGGATATTCAATAGTTGGATAAATGTTAGCTAGAACAATTTATCATAAATATAATTTATTCTCTTTTATATCATAAAGTTATAATTTTAAATATTTTTTAATGTTTAACTATGACTATACTGTAGGTGAAGAATTTGACAAACCTAATCGAGGATTTAATCCTACAGTAAATATTTTTCCAAGACTTTCTAGCATAAACCGGATATTGTCGTCATGACCTCGCTTTGATAACGCAATATTTGTTGCAGTTTCGGGAAGAGATCGCCGAAGAATTGCTTGGAATAATCCATGGGGTGATACTTCAATAGTTATAGCATCTTTTGGTATCGTAGCTATCGTTTCTTCAAACAATACCGGACTTAGCATATTATTGGTATGATACTCAGCGGACGAGTACTGACCTGAAGTATTCCATTGATCTATCGGCACTGAAGTGCTCAACCATTTTGAGCTGCGTAGTTTTGGTTCTGCCACGATTTGTTTGATGTAAGCTAACAGTTTAGGTCCCATTTGTGCGATATAACTACTGTGATATGGAGTATGATTACACTCTACCTCTCTTACAAAAACATTTTTTGACTAAACATATAAAACAAAAATCATGTGTATTTGTAACAAATTACATCATACTATCTGTTAAATGTGTTAATAATTTTCTTACTTTCAAGTATGTAGTAAATCGATTTACTGACTCTTCAGGTCCGCTTATGGTTACATTTTCAGCTGAGTTATGACAAGCTATCTCGATGTCTGGTGGGCAGATATTCTTAAGTTTCTGAAAACCGTGACCTACTGCTACCATGGAACCACGAATATGATCTGTTTCGCAACAAACCAAACCTCGAAAGTATGATGACATAATTGCCTGCTCAACCGTAAAACAACCATCGGCGTAGGCACACGCTACCTCACCTAAAGAGTGCCCAATCAAGTAGTCGGGTTCGATATCGAGGGAACGCAAAATGTCAACCAATCCAATCTTTAAAATTTGTGAAATAAACTTTAGTATTTCTATCCGAGTATCAATATCATTATTATACATAATATTATTATGTAAGATTACCTGCATAGCTGTGATTCCAACAAACTTATAAATAGGATGATTAAACGCTGTTTTCTCTTTGTTTGTGATTATATTAACAATGTCAATACCATAAGGTTTTAAAATATCATAGCATTTATTAATAGCTCTTGTAAATATAGGTAGACGTAAAAACGCTTCACCTGCAATATACAAAAAATATGTATAATAAATGTTATTTTATTCACCAATGTGTATTCTGTTATCAGAATGGCCAATGTCTTGCTTGAGACGTCGATTAACCAGATTATGAATTTTCGCTGTACAGGATGTTACGTTACGCGTTGTTAAAATTGTCTTTCATACTCATTAGGCATAACAGACCATAGGAAAAATTATTCTTTCATTTGTATTAATAAGTTGAAAGTACATTTGTTCGTTACGAATACGGTCTTCAACCAATCATAATGTATTAAATATTATTTAAAAATTCACTTACCCATTCCAGGCCACTGTGATCCTACACCAGAAAGAATGAAACACACTGGTCTCTTTACTCCAGAAAAACATTGAATTTGTTTCACCGGATTTATAGCTGTTCCGTGTGATGGTAATAGTGTGTAACCTCGATAGTGATGGCCGTTTATATTTTCAGAATGTACGTCGTGCAATAGGCTTATATATTCGGCATCAACAGGCTTACTATTGAGCTATATTTCAATAGTGAATTTATTATTAAGTTTTAATATCACTAATTGAAGACTAATAGAATAACGCTTACTGTAATAACCTGACATATAATTTAAAGTTTTCGTTTTGATAACTTCAACCGATTAAGAGTATTTAAATACATATATCTTATAAGGCAAATTTTCTAGCCTATTTTATTATTTTAATAACTTACATAGTCAATGATGGTAGAAACAGCTTCCTCTGTTCGACCAGACACTGTTACCAATCGCGGCAAATCGTCATTTGGTGCACCGTTGTTTACTTTCTCTTTGGTATTGGCTTTGAGCAGTACATGAGCGTTGGTACCACCATAACCGAATGAATTAATTCCAATATATTTGCCATTCAATGGTGTAGGCTCGGTTACTACCTTCAGCCTACCTTCTATTAAACCTTTAATATCCTTCCTTGGAGTTTTAAAGTGAAGGTTTGGGGGAATCATTCCAGATTCCAGAGCATATATGGCCTTTAAAAAAATTTCTTTTTAATTTATCCTCAAATAGTAATTTATTATTTATACCAATTACATTTCTATCATTAAAATTTTTTTATTTGTATTATTTCACTGACCTTTGCGATCGAGACGAGACTACTAGCAGGTTCTGCATGACCAAGATTTGTTTTACATGTGCCTATCTTCAGTGGCGTTTTGCGATCAGCACAGAATATCTTATCCAAAACATTTAATTCTACTGAATCACCAACCCGTGTGGCCGTGCCATGTGCTTCGATGTAATCAACTATCGTCGGTGGCAATCCACACTCTAAGTACAATTCTTTCAACAGTACAGCTTGCATTTGTTCGGATGGGTAGGTGATACCTTCTTCTTTGAATCCATCGCAGTTGGTCTTGCTGTGAACGACTGTTGCATAAACACGCTTAGCATCCTTTGCTTTTTGCAGAAATACTACGGCAACGGCCTCACTACGAACGTAACCATCAGCTGATTCGTCGAACGACTTGCAGCGACCATCCGGGGACATTATATCTTTTAATGCAAAATTACAAAAATATTTCAGTTATAATATTAAAACATCACTATATCTTTATTGCATTTGCGGTAATAAAATAGTCATAAAAATTTATTGTTCGAATCGGTTTTTAATTATTTGAATTGGTTTATAATTATCACCTAATTTGGCAAATTGCAAGGTGATGAATGGATGAAGACACAGATTTGCACCACCTACTACGGCACTATCACAGTACCCTTCCTGAATAGCTCTATAGGCGTGTTCTAAAGCACAAAGGCTAGAACTACAAGCTGCATCGATGGCGTAACTTGGCCCGGTTACACCCAACCAATAAGAAACCCTGTTCGCTAGCATAGCACGGGAACAACCAATAAGGCCAAAACCGTTGATCTGGAAAATGAAGATAATACAATGCAATCGAGTATTAATAACCATTTTTTATAAATAAATTTGTTATTCTTATATTAATTTACATTATTCTTTTGGTATAGATTAGTTATTTCTGATTCCATTTGACAATTCGCAACGAAGACGCCGGTTCTTTTACCTCGAAGCTGTCGTGGATTAATACCGGCGTCAATAATAGCTTCGTAAGTGTGTTCAAGTAGCATACGACATGCAGGATCCATGACGCGGGCTTGTTTGGCGTGTACACCAAAAAAGAGGGCATCAAACTTTTCGATGTTATTAATTTTTCCAGCATGTTTCGGCAAGTCTGGGCCTATAATTTAAATGTTAAAAATAATCGATAAATTGTTTTAATAATAATAATGTTTCAGAACAAATATTTAGTCAATTGTAGTTTTCACTTTTGCCTTTTTTATTTACATATTATATGAATAATTTTTTTTCACGCTATTTCTAATCTCCAAATAAAAAACCGAACAATGGTAGCATGACATTTAATCGCGACCTTCAATTGTATTATCGATTATAAATAAAACATTTTGGAATTTTTACGGTTCCCATAAGTACACCCATAGCACGATCACCTGAATTTAAAATGATTATTACCTGAATTACATTGTATGATAATAGTTCAAATCGAAACATTTTCACATCAGAAGTTAATTAATTTAATGTATCTATTGTCTATATTTCTATTGCATTCTAGTCTAGTATATCTAAACTTCTTAATCTATTGTAAGACGTTTAAATATACTAGACTAGGCAGTCGCTACGTGGCCGGAGACTAGTATGCTCATTTAACATAATCACAGCATAAAATGAGCTTCGAATCTGTCTTCAGTGGGATTTTTGAAAATCACTACTTAATATACATTAAAAAACAATTGTAGTTAACTTATTAGCTAATCACAAAAAGTTTTAAAAGTTTTAATAATAAAAAGCATCCCAATCTTTTATAAAGAGGATATTAAAAAATATTTTTTTGAATTAACAAAAATTACGAGAGATTCCATGCACTTAATAAGTATACTCCAAATGACATGACACATCCATTCAATTGCGTGTCTGTTAATTTGACAGCATATGTTTCGATGCAAACGTGGAAATTCGTTATTTATATCATGGAATGTTTTTCGTTTAAACAAAGGAAGTAATTTACATACAAATATCGTACTATATTTGGTATTACAAGATGGAAATAACTATTTCATTATACTTAAGGCGTGATTTGAGCTTAGTTAGTATTAAATAAATTTAATTAAAATTATTTTAGAATGAACAAAATTATTCTTTTGTATAAACAAAACACTTCCTTTTATAATAAATTTATTTAACCTCTTTTGGAAACGAAGTTACTATTTTTAAGTAAAAATGATGTTGATCTGCTCTCTTAAAATGCTCCTCAAGATATTAAGAACTCAATAGTGACAGCAGCGCCCTACTAATATAATCTAAAAAGTTTGTATTCAATTCAATGGCTACAATCCATAAGGATGTATTGCCTATGCTTATGTATCAGCATAGGAAATAAGTCTTCTTGTGTAGGAGACATTGAATTTACATTATCTTTTCAGGACTTACTGATCTGAAAATCTGAACAGCTCAATAAGATAATGTTTTTCATGTAATAATGAATAGAATATAATTATTTACGACACAAACGCGGTAAAGTGATTTTAACCTCGTGTAGACGTTTACACATTTTTTGAATCGTACATAATTTTTTGATACATAATTTTTATGTTTCAATCCACGCATTTACGACACAAGTGCGGTAAAATGATTTTAACCTCGTGTGGACGTTTATGCACGAGCGAAGCGAGTGCGAAAAGTTTATACGTGGTTAAAATCACTTTATCGTCCATATATCTTACATAATTTTTTGAAAATATTAATGTGCGATTTGACGACTACTCCACTAGATTTGATAACTATCATAAGAACGATTCAATGACTCAGTCAGCGAGGTTCACGCTTCACGTTCCGGGGGTCGCGGATTTAATTTCACTTAAGGTATAAGATTTTTTCGCAACAGCGGGCCGAAAGTGCCAACTTTCTGACCTAACCTCAAACAGAAAGTTACTTATTTCGGCCTCGCTGTAACGAAAAGCACATGTAAATTGCCAACCGAGCCTGCGGCTACATGTGCTATGGACTCGCCAATTCTTTACCTCCCTAGATGCGTAATATACTATTATAAACATTTTTTCAAATGTGCATGGTAAAATTTTACTTAGAATAAAATATATAATCCTTGTAAATGATGTTGGAAGGGGATTGATCATCAGCGAACTATGGTGTTATTAGATAATTTATTATATTGTCGACGTTTCGGAGGATTATTCGACCTCCCTTCTCGCGTAGCGGCACTCGATATGTGCCACCTCTGTGTAACTCTTGTTACACTGATACAGCGAGGAATGGACGAACCCTATTTCCCCTTCCTTTCCTCTGTTTCTCGCGAAAATTTTCGCGGGTTGAAACGATTTGATTTTCTAAATTAATTTCAGTGCTGTCTGGCTTGCCGCTGACAATGGCTTTTCGCCACGGCAACCTGGAAGATATTTCAATTTCGTGCAAAGTTCGTGAGACGAAGTGTGGGTTTTTTTTTTTTTTT
>JAPYZA010000013.1:0-85064 GCA_030522685.1 Eupelmus azureus | reverse complement strand
CGCTTTTTTGTTTCGTTTTTATTTTTGTTTTGTTTTGACCTGGTATTTTTTTCTTCTTGTTTTGTTTTATTGTTGTTGTTCGCGCTGCTCTTATTTTTCTTGCGGTTATTAACCTATTTTGGCGCGTGGATGGGATTAAGAGGCGAAGCTTCGTTCCTTTTTTTTCTTTGCGCAGTCGGCGGCTTTTCCTTAAGGGGCTGGATGAGAGTGCGTTTGGCGCGCCGTTTTGAAGAGGGAAATATTTTTTTCATTATTTGCGCACGCCGCGCATGAGGGGGTTTTAAATTGTGGGCTCTTTCAGTTAAATTTTTAGGTTTCCTTAAGTTTGCGCGGAAATAATGGGAGTTTTATGAGCGAAAGTACTTTGCGTTTTGCAATTTTTTTTTCTCGGCATAAAAATAATAAAACTTCACTGTGTACACTTGACTTTATTCATCATTTAGCACTTAGGATGAGCGCTAAGAAAACGTTGATCACATAATAACGAGAATTTCTCGTACGTTTTGTAATTTCGCTTGGCTGATAATTAAATTTTTACGTGAAAAAAGTTGTAATGCTGTAAATTTATTAAAACACTGCATGAGCAATTGTAATAAGAAGTTTATTATTATTTTATTTTTAGTTAGTTTTTGTGCACGAGTTTAAAAAAAATTTAATTTAAGCTTAGAATTTTATTTAAATTTCACACAGTAAAAATTGTTCTGGTTATTAAATTAAAAAAAAACTTCGTTAACTGTTTATTTTGTATTGCATTTTCATACTTTTTTACAAACTGGAATGTACTTTTAATGCTTAGTATGAGAAGCAGGTCACTTAATTATAGAACTTTTTTGGTTTATCAAATTTGAATAGGATATAAATAAACCGATAAACATGACAAATATGAGAAATTTAAAATAAATTTATTAAATTACTTATTTTCTTACATTTAAACAAATAAGTTTTTACAAATGTCTCTTACGGCTATCGTTATTGAGTAGTGACTCCCGTTATTAAAAAAACTAAAATAAAAATGAAAATAAAAAATATTTTAATTAAACTGAAATTCTAAAACAGATAACTAAATGCAATATCTATAAAAATAAAAAACGCTTGTTTATCTTTTAGAATCAATCTTTTTCGCTTTAATATGTGAAAAGTTTCAGATCTAGTTCGCGTTTACGATGTTTTCTTTTCACGCGGTGAAACAAAGTGTTATGACGTGCTCGGTTCTACGAATTGGGTGATGTTTCTATTTCTGCTTTTGTATACATTCTTTTTGATTAAAAAGATGGAATTTCAGCAGAGAGCCACAGTTGTATTAGTTTTATAGTGTGATTCTATCTTTTTTTTTTAAATACAATTGTTTCTTTAACAGGAAAAAACCTCTTCCGTATAGTTTTTCTGTTCTATATAAACCAATTAACCTGTCAAATTTTTCAATTTGGAAAAAAGTTATCCCGGCAATCGTTCTATTATTCATAGAACGAATATCTGAATAATCCAAGCTGTTTATTTTATTTATGTTTAACTGATATCGTTTGTGTCTGCCAATACTTTTTTATTACACAAAATCAAATTTTCAATCATTTAAATAAAATCATATACACGCATATATACACACACAAAACATGGCACAAGAAAATTCTTCATTACCATAACACCGCCAATTTTCCTTTTGCATTCACCTCGAAAATAACTCTCGTCGAGAGCGAGCTCGACAAGCGCGGCTAATTCGGCCCCATCCATCCCACCCCCGCCGATTCCGCTTAACGTTCCGGCCGCCTAAATCCGGCCGCAGCCATAGAAAAGAGCGCAAATAAAAAATCATCTCGATCGTCCCGCATTTGTCGGGCGCGCGCGAAAAAGAAAAGGCAATTTCGCCCCGAGAAAAGGAAGAGAGGGCAAAGGAAGCGGTTACGCGAGCGCGCGGGCGCGCGACAAATCTCGCGCTACCGTCTGGGCGATCGATTCCCCAGCGGACTACCCCGGACTGCTGACCTGCTATATAGGTATCGCGCGCGCGCGTGGCAAAACGAGGAGAAGAGCGAGCTTCTCCCCTCCTCCTCTCTTTCCTCACTCTCTCTCTGTCTCCCTCCCTTTCCCGGGAGAAACCGTCGTGGACTAAAGGTTCACGTTTTTGCTGCTGCTACCCTCTCTCTCTCTCTCTCTTTCATTTTTTACTCATCTTCTCGCTCGCGCCGTGCTCGTTATCCTGCCTTTAATTTCTCTCTATCTTTCGCCCGCTGGAATTTTTCTTTTGCTTTGATAGTATGTGCGTTACGAGGTGGAGAAAAAATTGTGCGAAGCTTTTTTTTCCCTGCGCCGCGGTATTATTGCACACGGAGCTTTGCTCTACTGCTGGTTTTTAAAAAGCGGTATTAGAGAGAATGAAAAGCCGAAGGCGCAGTAGTGGTTCGCTGATGTATGCACAGTCTTCGTTAAATCGTTGTGGAGATGAGTGCAATTAGAGATGATTTAATTTTTTTTTAATTCTGCATACTACTTGGAAGGAAGGAATACGGTTTATTTGCTTGAAAGTGATCATGATAAAATTTAATTTATTTGTATAGTAATAAAAATTTTGGCATCCAGATTTTTAATAAGTTTATCAAACGCGTATACTCAAAGTAACCATCAACCTTTCATTTACCTACCTACCTACAAAATCTATTCCTAACTTATTATTTCTCAATATCAAGTAGCCAAAAACACAAGGAAAAAGTCCGCTCCCAAAACAAACATTTTCCCAACAGCTCCAATTTCTCCCAGCGCTCAGTGCCCTTTCACCATCTCTCTATCTCCCCGTCGTTATCGCTAGCATTTTTTCCGCCGCCCCCTTTCGCTCTCCCTTTTAAGCTTGCGCGCCTTTCTGGAAAAGCCGAGATCCGATATCAGTTGGGCACATTCGCCTCGCTTCTCGAGATTACGCTGAACCGGCGTCTTTGGCCAAATCGCTCGTAAACATAGCGCGACGGAGGGAGAGGCCGAAGCCCCCGCCGCGAGCCGGCTCCCTTATTTTGACGCTCTTGTCCGTAGTCGTCGCCTTCTTTGCGCTCTGCCCTCCCAGCGCGTAATTAGGGATTTATTTGGCGAAGAGCTGAAGCGAGCTTATTTTTCCGTTAACTCTGACTTATCCTTATGAAGTGGGGCTCTTTCGTTTTTTTCCTTTTCCTGACTTTTTTCTTCGTGGAAAATACGATTTGCCAGAGAGACAGAGAGGCTCGTTATATCACGGCATTCTTCAAAAACAAGGCTGTATTTCTCGAGAACAATGCATTTCCGGTAAATGCTTGATGGCACTTTTGTTACTTGATTAGACTGAAACTCCAGTATGAACATGATTGCTATACAATAGATTACAAAATCTCACGGCGAGACTAATTTGTTTAAAGTCTTTCTCAAGCTTTACAAAAAACGAATCGATCAATCAGTTTTCTATCACAGCAATCGGTCGCAATCTCGAAAGTATTCCAGCTTGTTCATCCAAAAAGAATCAAGTTTCAAAGACCAAGCTGCTAGAATTCCGACCACGTTGATTTTTCGGCTATAGTGGTTCGATTCAGTTACGTCTGCTTATTCTGCGGAGCGGTTCTTGCGGCTCGAAATGCAACTGCAGCCATAGTCCCGCACACGTATCCTCCGCGCTGTGCTCCTTGTTTACAAACTCGGCGTTACTCACTTTGTGCGAGGAAGCACTAGACCAACAGACTAACACCAGCGGCAGCCTAGCGACTGCAACAAAGAGGTACACCGGTGCGCTTTAGACCAATAGCTGCAACTCTTGGCTCGCGCATACTTTGAGTTTCGACTCGAACGACACACCTTTGCCAGCAGTCGTGTGGGCTTGAGTAAACGAAATATGTTTAACGGCTATCTGTTTGTTGGTCGATTTGCGCGCAAAATGCGTTATAACATTTCACTGTGGAAATGAAAGCCGGGGGCATTTGGAAAAACAGAAGAACAATTTCACTTTAGCGCGTGGCAGTTACCGCGCACTTTCGAAACTGCACTCGAAAACGTAAGAATTCATCATACTTTATGGCTCGGTCGCATCGAGTCGCGCAATTCCGTCCCAACTCTTTCGTTTACGTCCCCGACCGGCGAGCTTCATAAAAAGCTTTCTCGCAGCGCGCTTCATTTCATCCAGCGGCGGCGGTGGCTTTTATCGCTTTCCGCGTTGTATATATATAGATTATCAGCGCGAAACGCTCGGTCCATAAAGATTCATACGCATAATAGACCGCGACGGAGTTACTCCGAACTCGCGCTTCTCAATTATACATGCACTACTGGCTCTTTTTTTTACGATTCGACGGCAGACTACAGCCATTCGCTGCACGCGAGCGATTACTCGAAGCGACAAATCGGCGCGTTTGATTGATACAGATGCGAGCGCATAGTAGCCGTGACTTCATTTCAGCACAAACGCGCTCGATTACGCAAGCACAGCTGTACGAAGCAAGTTTGATAGATGGACGCTTTCATTACTGCCTTGCTCTGTTAGCGCTGCGTGTTTTTTCTTTCTTTCTTTTTTCCGTTTCGTCCGTTATGCGCTCTGGCAACCCTCTTTTTATTCGCGATCGACGCGCGCCAGAGGGAGGGGGGACAATAAAGCAGCGTGAATTCTCGCGATTGATGAGATTTTGATTATGCAGGAGAGCTGAGAAGATGACTGTCTGAGATGCCTCTGGTCAGGTCAAGTGCATTATGGTATTTCACTCCATCAACTTTAGATTTTTTTATCGGCGGTTGAAATTAAAATATTTGAAGGACATTTTTATCTCTTTAGTATATTATATCAAATTTAAGACTTTTTATGTTCAGATTATGAAGTATATGTTTATAATTACATAATTTAAGACAAAATAGAAAGACAAAATAATATGTTTCAAAACCTTTTGCTCATATTCATTGTGAAAGCACTTAAATCCATTATTAAGTTCGTTAAAAAAAATTTGATCTTAATTCTGGCAAACAGTATGCTGAAACCAAGAAGAAAACGTCTGGCATGGTTTTGCTCGTCGCACGATCGTAAAACACGACAGCTTTGCACGGAGATGAAGTTTAAAGGCAAGCGAGAAAGGGAAGGAGCAGTTAATACGGCGTCGCGCCCGCTCGCCAACACTTGGCGCATCCGAGCGTTCGTGCATTTAAATGGTTGATAACCGTGGAATGATTATTCATTAGGTCGCTAGAAATTGAAATGCAAGTAAAGCCGAGCGCGTTCATATATCTTTGCACGGCCTCGGTCATGCCGCGAAATCGAACGAAAATATCGTTTCTCGTTAATTCGGCTTTTAATGGTCTTTTATAAAACAAGAAAATTATAATATTTTGCAAAATTTAAGCTGCGATTGCTGAAATAGTGTTTATTATTTCAATTTTTGTATAAAAAAAATTGTTTCCGTTGCTACTATGATTATTTGAAAATATGGCTTCATAAAGCTTTATTTTGTTTTTATAAATAATTATGAGAATTTAAATTTTACTATGTAACAGGAATTTATATTTATTAAAACATTTGTTTCACTTTCTAATCAGATCTTATATTTCTTTTTGTTTCAGGTAAGCCTGACAAAGTCCTGCTTTATTAGTTAACGTATGTATTTAAAATTTCACTATTTATTTATTTTATAAAATTAATGCAAAAATGACAATCGGCTATTGAATCTATGAAAATGTGAACCTCCCCTACTATAAAGTTAATACAATATTGGAATAAATCATTTGAAATATCTGAAATCAAATAAACCACTATACAAGACTGAATCAACTTAATAACAAGATGAAAATCAACTGATTACATTTACCTGGTACGTAACAAACATTTTAAAATTTATAAATCTGCTTTCTATCATTAAATTTCGTTTGAAATCAAATTTCAAATGTAGAAATTATGTCAAGTTAAAATTGTTCTTTATTTTTTAAGAAATTATGTAAATTTGCATTTATATTTACCATCTTTGCAAAGTAAATAATTTCTCGATATGAATTATACATATAGTATTTATAATATCTGTCAAAACCATATATGTGTAAGTAGATAGATTCCGAGTATGGTTAGACGTTTATGCGATATATTATAAGACCACTTCGCTCAAAGCAACGAATTAAATAATCAGTACAATTTAATATCGTCCTCCCAAATTCCTTCCGCACCAATAAATCGTAATGTTTTCAAAATTTCGATAAAACTCTGTGAATCAATGTTTCAGCTTTCTCTCTCTCTCTCTCTCTCTCTCTCTCTCTCTCTCTCTCTTTCTCTCTCGGGCAATGGCCTCATCTATTATTAGTCTTCGCACCTTCGTGAGTACATCCAACTTTATAAACGATAATTAACATAAATCATCGGTCGCCTTTGGATTCCCCAGGAGTGCAATAGGCGTTTCGACAGTAGCAGCAGCTCCATCCATATTTTTCTCTCATCGGAGCGCCACTGTGCCGTGGAATTCTGGAGGCTAGAGGAGGGGCGGCTCATAAAATACAATTTCCATAAAAGACCGCTGCGGTCCACGCGATCGACCCTTCCCCTGCTTATGCCGCCACATCGCTCTACCTCTTTTGGTATACGTACGTACACGAAGCCCAAGATATGTGGGATTATTTTTCATGGGACGCGGGGAGGGTTTTATAGGTATCGAATGCAATAACAAAGAACGCTTAATGATAGTAGTGTGTCATATTGGTCATATTGGATTTTCGGGCTTGTGCGTTGTCCGTCTATTGATATTAAGTGTCTTGTTTTTATTAAAGACATAAATACTATGCGCTGGCGTCGTCAGGAAAAACCTATTTCTAGGAATAACGATATTTTTTATGGATCTGCTGAATTTAAATTTTTTTATTTGTTTTGATATTTAGAATTTATGGGTAATATTGAAGGAAGTCGATAAAACGTGATTTTTAAACTTCTTCTAGTTTATCTAAGTAAAAAATTTATTTATTTACTGCTAAATATGGACAGCTTTGCAAGATCTTTATTGATGAATATTTTTTTTGACAATCAACCACAGAACAAAACAAAATTTCTTAAACAATATTTTAAAAAATCCCATCACCTTAAAAGCTCCTGCAAATCTACCTCTGAGCATATGAAAATGGAAGATTGTAAAAGACCGCTTTTGGAGAACCCTCAACCCATGGAAAGTCTCTAAAATTTTGAAAGCTCTTTTTATCCCAGCCACACAAAAGCTCTCACGATTTCCAGAACACATTGTGGCGAAGATTTCAGTGCGCGAAAATTCAAAATTCTGGACCTGTATGTAACCACAACCATTGTTTGTCTGCACCTAAACTTAGAGTTAAGTTAAAGCTTGTTCATGTATAAGCTTTAACATTTCAGAAAATTTTGTGAACACTATTAATACTCCATTTTAGTGCAATATCATTTACATAAATAATAATAAAAGATGATAAAATTATTTACATCTATTTAATAAAGTATTACTTTATAATTGAATTAATCTATACGATATTTAGATAACGCTAAGTAATCGTCGAAACTGACTTGACCTTGTCCCGTCAAACTGAAAAAATATATCTCCTCTCATATCAAACATAATAATTCTTAGCCGACCCTCTTAAAAAAGCATGTCCCAAAAAAATGCATATCCTTGAACGATCAAAACCATACACGTCCGATCGCTTATACACCATACGCTCATCACAATTCGGCAGAGCATATCCCTAGTATGTCTCTATAAAAGCCGACTGCAGTAGTATTCTGGCTGATCATTCGTCCCTCTGATCACAATGTTTCCTCCCTCCCTATCTGTAGTCCGTATAATATTAAGCCGTAAACATATAACATTATCCCGGACTGCGCGATCGATGCTGACCCGATGACGCCTCTGGCAAAATGGCCGCGCGCTCGCTCAACTCTCTCTCTCTCTCTCTCTCTCTCTCTAAAATTGCTGCTATTCCAAATCGCAATTGTCAGGTCGAGCATGTGCGGGTACTGATGCAGGATTATTCAAAAGGGGCATCGGTTACACCGCGTGCACAGGCTTTTGTAAGTTGTTATCGACGTCTGATACAGAGTATGGCGTAGTGGATGATGGAAAACGAAAACGTAATTTTTGGATCAATTTTATTCTCTAAAGGACGATGGTTTAGGATTTAGACTCAAAAGACAAATCATTATTATCTTTTTTTAATTGAAGTAACCTGTATTTATAAAATATTCACTTTTATATTTGTAATTAAAATTATTTGTATATTGTGTTAATTGAAAAGACTTTGAATTAAATACATTTATATTTTTTAAATCCTTAATATTATTGAAAAAATCTTATTTTGATATTATAAGTGTCTGAAGTAGCGAACGGTTACGTAATCTCAAATAATGTTAACATCCTGTAAAGTAACGAAAATTTTATAGGTAGATATACAAACAGATAATCTTTGCCTTACATATCAGGAGAGAATAAAATTTTCCAAACAAACAAAACTTACACAGTCAACGTTCATAAAACAAAACAAAAAAAAAACAAAAAAATATAAAAGTAATTCCAAACTTCTTATCATGAGTAGCTAAGATATCTCTCCCTCTCAGCTTTTTGTTCCCGCAGCGACTGGCATTAACGAAACAAAGACGCACCGTCCGTTTACAAGAAATTTCAGGCACTCGGAGAAATTTTTTTCTTTCGTTCCGTGAAATTCCCTCGCTTGTACGAAACGCAACGACGAATGTTGATTCGACAAAACAATCGGCCTAGTGAGAATACGCATTACTTCAGCGAGTTCATTAGGGAAATTACCTCTTGGCAGGTTTGCTGGTATCTCTCTCAAGGAAGAAGCAGTAACCAGTGACAAAAGGGATCGGGACACCAACATTTGGTTTATAACTACCAATGGATGGAAATACATGGTATTCTCTTAGGCGTTTGAATAGGCTAGGTAAAATGATGTATTTTGTTGCTCTTAAATGCGTGGTATAAATTGATGTATAATAAATATACAGTGTTATCATTCCATTTTCATTTTAATCTTGATGACTATACTAATTTCATAATTATAAAACAATGAACAAATAATTAAATAGTCAATACAGTTTGACAGTTACATAAAATCAGTAACGTATAATCGGTTATCAGTTATCTGTTTAAGCGATTGTAGTATAAAGTCAATTACGGATGAAGTCAATTATATTACTTGAGGAGTTAGTTACATAATTGTCTGTATAATCCAATCACCTTCGAAAATTGTATTTATCCTCAAACCCCCTTTATCTCCTCTCCTCTCGCAGACCAAGTTATTTGTCTGTTCAACCCGAACTTTATTGAATTTCACGAATTTGATATTCTTCTACATATTCGAGTACGATATAATGCGAATTAATATTTCACGGTTATAAGTGCTATTCAAAAGTTCTGGGTGAATCGATAATGAAATTTAACTTTGACAATAGTTATAAGTTAACGTATAATTTTAAGAAATATAACATATTGCTCATATTTTATAATTTTGAAATTTATATAATTTTCAGTACACAGTTGAAAATTTGGATCAGTTTTTAACACACATCGTGTGTTAAACAAGGAACTCAATTACATATGTTTTGTGTAGTTTAAATATGTAATGTATTAATATATAATGTATTAATTATTTAAATATGTAATGTATGTGTATACACATATTTAATATTTTACACATTATGAGTGTAGTTCTTGATCTTTTTATCAGAAATTGAATTCCTCTTAGTAGTATAATAGTATAAAAATCACGAAAAATAAAATCATCTTATTAAGATTAAACACAAAGTTTTGTTCAGAAAATATAATAAGCTTAATAAAACTAATCTTTTCAAAAAGTAACCAAAACGTTAACTAAAATAAGAGAGATTTTTATGTGCACAGTCTTCAAATTAGCATACATTGCCGTAATTTTAGTGCGTCTCTTAACGTGCCTTACAAAAGGAAAAAAATTACTTCAAATTGACTGTTCTCGAGAAAAGTAAACTTTTCCATAGTGGTGCGCTGGGCGACTTCGCCTTCTTATCATTCTGGCTTTCTTTTACGTGAAAGCACGATTAAAAGTTCTCTTGCTTTCCCTTGCGAAACTTCCTTCGAACCACGAATTTACTTGCAGTTGTACGTTTAACTTCTCTATTCTGCATAAAAAATGTGCTTGCGAGGCTTTATTTAGCTCATCTCTCGTTAAAAGAAGAAGAGAAACGAGACGGGAAAAACAAGAAGTAAACGAGAAAATATTTGCATCTTTTTCTCTAAAAGGATATATGTGTAGTTATAATAATACAAGTAAAAATTAATTTAAAACAAATATTAACCTAAGCACTTTAAGTAAAATTATTTTTAATTAATGTTGAAAAAAAATTCAAAAAAATTTAATGTTTATAAATTCAGTAGTAAAAGTACATCTAAATTAAAATAATAGATAAAATAAATTAATCAAATAATTAACTTAAAAATGTATGCTTTGTTATGTAAATAGTTTTAGTTTTAGTTATTGGATTTTTCAAGATACAGTTTCCATTATCTTCATTGAACCTGCACACCTACATATAGATAATTTTATTATCTACTGCAAGGTTTATTATAATGTATTAATCGACATACATATTTAACATAATTATAACTTATTAAATAAATAATGTTGAATAATTTAAATCGCTAATTTAGTAAAATATAATTATCAATGCTTATTTATATTTGATTAAAAAATTTCGATAAAGATAATACAGCAAATTTATTTTTGATTGCCCCTTGAAATTTTTAAATTGCAATACCATATATATTCCATATAACAATCGCACTAGTTCAATTTTGTTCATTAAAGTCAATAAAAAGTTTTCGAGAAGCTTAAAATCGTTTCTCTCGTCTAGCTCTTTACAAAAATCAGATTTTTCGATTTAGAACAAAAAAAGTCAGAAAGCTCTGATCCAAAGAGTAAACAACGATTTTTGCAAATTCGACCTATACTATTGCTTTCGGCATTATCAAGCTCTCTCTCTCTCTCTTTCTCGCTCTCTTTCTCTTTCTCCCTCCTCTCCACGCGAAAATCGTTCACGATTCATCGAAGCATTTTGACCGCTACTCGAATATGTTCCAAGCGTGCGAGCCTTCTTGTATGTGTGCCGATGCATTACACATTGTGAATTTCTCTCTCTCTCTCTCTCTCTCTCTCTCTCTGTACATGCACGAGAAAGCGATTCAATGCCTGATGAGCCAGAATAAAAGTAAAGCAAAATGAATCTTTGACCGACAAACGACCTGCAGTATAAGAAATAAGACAAACCCTGGCAGGAATAGAAGTAAAAAAATGAGCTTTGCTTTTAGCTGAAACAAATAACTGGAAGATGTGTTTTGAGCTTAAAAATTCTTTCAATTCATGCATGCTTGCTCTGAGAACCAGCTATGTGTAAGAAAATTCAAACTTACTGAGCGATTGTATATTTGTATCTGTTTCTTTTATGAGCAAGTTGGAATACGCGTATAAACTAACCGATGAAAATATTCTGTTTTTTCTTCGCTTACTCTCATTCATTTCGCTTGAACGCAATATTGTTTCGTTTGCCGTATAATGCCATTTTTCCCTTGCTATTGTCGCTCGTTACAAATCTCAGCTTGTGTATATCTTTCGCAATTTTTACGGTCTGCGCGTGTGCTCTAGATTTTCCGTTTTCTTTTTCCTTCAAAACGTTTATACTCCTTTCCTGCTCTGTTTTCTTCTCCAACATTGCAAAATCTTGTTTTTGAAAACAAAAATTGGGAAATATGTATAACAATGTGTATACCCGGCGGGCTTTATTGTTCAGCGCGCTTTTATTGTTTTCGTGCGGCAAGAGAACTGTGCGCAGCTGTATTACCATGATTGCCGTAAAAAAAATTTTTTTATGCATTCATTAGCGAGTAAGAAACGTAATTCTAAAATTGCTCGCGGTGCGATTGTTAAATCTCCGGGGATTAAATTAAGTTAATTAAAAATTGCAGATTACGGTTCGATGGGCTACAGCGACGTAGTATTTTGCAATTAAAATACTACCTTATTGTGCGAGGCGCGTTCTTTGATAAGAAAAGGATTTGTTTTATTAACACAGCATGAATTATTATTGCTGCAGATACTTGTAATAACGGTAATGATTATCAGGTAAACTAAATTTGAATTTATACACAGTAGTAGTATTATGTGGTACTAGAATCATTTTAAAATTACCACCGTTGTACGAGTTCGTGTATCGAATGAGATGTCGGTAATTTGATGTTTTAGATACAATTACAGTTGTTAATTCTAGACATTAATTATGATCGTGGTATATGTTGATCAAAATACCTAATACATATTATAATGAATATAAACCAATTAATTGCTAATTCAATTTTATAAAATTATATAAAAAACATATTTATTCTTCGCGCATCAGCACTGCTCACCCATCCGCAAGTAAGCATCCAGCTTACATTTTTCCCAACGCATTTATCATTTCTATCGTCGTCGGGCGCACAATGGCCCCTCGCCGATATTTATGAATAGGAGGAGCACGATCCTCTTGCTTCTCGGAACCCGGGCAAGAAGGTATACAGGTACACGGGGCGAGGAAAAAAGCTAAGCGAAAAAAAGCTCGAGTAAACCGTGCGCAGATGCACGCCGCGAGAATTGAAGGGGCCTTCGGGCCATAAGCCCCGCTCGCCTCCCAGTTTGTTTATCATTTCGGCCGCTGTTTGCTCTCCGCGTGCAACCTAAAGATTAGCCGCTCCCCAGTTTCTTCTTTATAAAAATAACGCGTCCTTTTCAGGAAGTATGCACAGGCCATATTGTACGTCTGCATATATACCAAGCGCAGGAGGAGAGGAGCCGAGGAGCGCTAAGTGGATGCATCGATTTAAGCAAGATTACGCGTCTTTATAATACTCCTTTCTTAGCTGCGCAGGTGGAGAGGCGCGCGCTCCGGCAATTTACGATAGTTTGTTAAGCCCACTATCGTGCGCCGACCTGAATCTCTCGAGTAAACACGACCCAGAGCTTGGCCTCTCCCAGGTACACGTACGTGCGCGAGGCTAGAGCGCGGGCTGCGTTTGTGTGCTAAGCTCCGCGGCGCGTGTGTAGCAGTACTGTACTGTGTTTAGCTCTAAGAGAGGTCGCGGACTTTTAGAGGGCGGTGATTCCGGGGACAGAGCTCGATTTCGATTATTCGGGCTGAGATTAGTGATGGAGTTGAGGGTTAAGGTAGTGGATGATGATAGGATTATTGAGGGGCTGAAATTGATTTTTAGTATTAGTGATGACTGCCTAAACTTTAGAAGGTGGTATCGAGAACTATTAATAAACAAGTAAATTATCGTTTTTTAACATTTTCAGAAAAATGCAATTAAGGTACTATTCATTCAAACATATTTTAAATCATAAAAATTGAGTTTATTCAGCCCCTTTGAAGTAAGTTTTATTTTATTATAAGTTTAATTAACCAAAAATAGTAGTAAGGTAGATAATCTTGTTTAAAATCAAATTTAACTAGGCAATAAACCTCATTAAATGAAAATTTTTATTTCACTAATTTAACAAGTTTTGTGCTTCAAAATTCATTCTATTTCAGTCTAACAAAAACTCATTCTATTTCAACTTCCAACTAAAAACTACTTTTAATTTTATTTAAATAAGTTTCAACTTTTGAACCAGAGTATCATGTGAAAACTATTTTTGATACTTCTCTCTAATTTCTTTATTCTTATCTTTTTTGCAACTGTGTTTAACGTCTTCCTAGTCTCTTGTGCAGCTTGAGAGTTGCGTGGTTTCTCGCGCGTTATTTTATTAACGATGTCGTTTGCTTGCTACTTCGAATAGAGTAAGAGAGTTAGCGAAAGACTGAGAGAGAAAGAAAGGCAGAGAAAGAGAGAGAACGGGAATGGGAAAGTGGGTATGGCTTTTTAGACGCGGATGAGGATTGCTTTTGACTTCATAGCGATTTAACTTAAAAATTTAAACGCATTTGTAAAGGTAGACTTTGCAAGTGAATCATACATTTATTATTTAAGTAGCTAGTAGTTTTATGATGGCGTGCCACTTTACCTTTTGGGATTGTAAGTACCGTATGACTGTTCTGAGGCTAAAGAAAATAGTATATATATATTCAATGATAAAGAATCTTTGTATTAATAAAAATTAAATTTACGATCAATTATTTAATTAAGAATTTTATTTTTAGAGTTAATAAAGCTTTACCGTTATTCGTTGTTTTTATAAATATTACTTCGCATAAATAAAAGTTCAAACAATTATTAATTATATTATTAAACCACAAAAAAAAAATTTTAAGACAAAATAGTGAAACCGATTTTTTATTAACAATTCGAATTGCGGAAATAAAATATAGTTTCAAAATACATTATATTATAAATTGTGCAGAAAAAGCTTTTATACTAAATCGAATAAGAATAGTATTTTTTAAAGATATACAAGTTGGCCAAGATCACTAGTCAAATATCTACAGAATTAATTTATAATTAAATTAATAAATGGGAACCCGGCAATCTCTTTCGCTATCTCTCTCTCTCTCTCTCTCTCTCTCTCTCTCTCTCTCTATTCACTAAAATTTCTTTTATTAAAATATAAGTTTTTTAATAAAAATAATAAAATCTTTAAGCGATTGACAATTGGATCAATCATCTTAATTTTTTCATATTTTTTCTATTTATTTTATAATTCCATTTAGGTATATTTACTCGCAATAAAAGCATTGAGATTACTCTATGAGCAAGCAAGCTTTGAAGACCATTACTTTATTTTAAGTTTGTTAAAACTTGCCGTTATCCGACAGTTACAATTTCACTTTGTAAACATGGGAGTGTTGACAAGTCTTTGAATCGCGCAACAATTTCAAGATTCATCAGACGTACAGTTCGTCCAAGGATTTTCGATTAAAACTTTCTGATTAGAAATCGATCAGTCTTTGAAGTTGTACTCGAAGTACGTGGAAAATAACTCACCTTGCAATTGAGATCCTCGCTGAGAATAAATGGGAAATTTCGTTAACTTTGAGCCGGCGTACAGTAACTAAATTTGTGTTTCGTCTGTGATTTCGCGTGATCATTAAGACAGAGCACTAAAATCTGGGTCAAGCCCTTCTTTCTTGTTGCATTGTCATGATTTTCTACATCGTGTCGACTCCATTCTGTAAACAATGTCATCTCATTCCTCGCTACCTTTTGTTTTAATAAAATTATATTTATTTTTAATCTTTGCACACTCTTTCTTTTTATTATCATATTCTACTTTCACATTTTATTCACATTACATTTGTACATCTTGTTTACTGAACTTTGAAAGTAATTAAATTTAATAATCTTCGTCCTCATCTCTGTTTCAGTCTTTTTTATTGCCATTTAAATTTAATTCAAAACTAATTGTAATTTTTGAGAGAAGAAATTTATTCTAAAATATTTATGAGAAAGTAGTTATTAAATAGTTCGTAGAAAATTATCAAGCCTTGTAAATGATATATAGTTTAATTTATCTAATCATTTATGATTAAAAGTATTTTTTATTTATTTTTTTTTATTTATTAAGAGCCAGAGTATTATAATTATATCAACTTAATTTTCTGTATAATAGTATACATGTTTACTTGCCTTTTACGTTTATACTACGTAAGGACTACTTAGTCCATTATGTTTTTAATGAATAAATAGGTCAATAATGCAAAAAACATATAATGTTCGCTTTGTTACTTCATTTCCCTAGGGCAGCGAACCCACCCTCGGGAGTAATATGTGACTTTACTCCCTTGGTGCACAATGTACTATTATTCACATCTCAACTGTAAAATCCACTTTATTGCCCTAAAAAGCGGGCATAAAGTGGCAGATTATTCCCTCAAAAATAGTTACTTTATATCCCGCAAATTTAGGGAATAGAATAACTTGAGTTTTTTAATAGTCATTAATTTCTAGGAAATAATATGGCACATTATGCGCATTACGCACATTAATCGTGAAATCCCTTCCTTACGAAAAAAAGCCTCTCAAAATATTGCTCCTCTCCTAATCTACATTTGGTTCGTTCACCTATCAACGGCATTCTCGATCTCTCTAAAATTTCATCGGAGATTTTACTTTCGAGTCTCACGAGCACACTCATGCCGTATTCGCAAGAGCAAGCTGGCAGCGAGGAACGCCCGTTCGCCCGCGAGTTAATTGGTGAATAATGTAGGGCTCTTAGTGCCAATCCGCTGGGCATGACAAGGCGTGCGCGCCCTCTTAGACGCTCTGAATATTAATCAGCCTCGCTTGTGCATGTCAGTTGCAAGCCTGGATAAAACTGGCCCCGTTAATCTTTTTCCAGATTCTTGCCTTGTGACTTTAAATACCCGATACGCGTCGAAAACGGATGTATTGCTTACGAATTTGACGAATGAGGGACGCGCACATATTTCGATGAGCCAGTGCTGTTCGGTTAATGGAACGATACAAAGCTTTACATTTTTCCAATTTGCCTGATGAAATTGCTGCCGGTTCGATGTACGTAATTAATGGTTTTATCGGCGCAAGGCAAAAATAATTAACTGCAATTTGAATTGCTCAATTTTTGATTATCCGGAAAAAGCTAAATTGCCAGTTTATATATTCTGCGTCGCTGAAATTTTAATTCTACTGCGCACTCTATTTTGTACAGTGGATAATTAAATATCGGTTTGGTTTGAAAATAGCTAAGCTGAAAAAGCTAAAGTTAAAATGATTTTTTAATTGTTTAAGAGCCACTGCTTTCGATACGAATGAGATAAAAAACTAATAATAGCTACTCAAAAGCATTTATGCATATTTAATGATACGTGCACAATTATCTAAAATTCCTTTAAAATTAACAAATCAAAAATATCCATTTCAAGAGTGTCCTTCCGTAGCCATAACCTATTTACCAAGCACTACATCCGCGATATTCACTTAACATTCAAGTGCCAATTCGGTCAGCGCACCAGTTATTTCCATCTCCACAAAAAATATTCCACGCCTCTAGCGGCGTTGCATTAAACAAATTGTTCAAGCCCCCTCGAGCAAATACCCATACAGCAAACGTCCTCGAAATTCGCTGGAAAACTCGACTGTTCACCATCAAATTCCAGCCGGCAAAATCAAGCGTCTCTTGGCTCTTCTCTCTCTCCATAGCGTCAATTACAGCTGGCGGGCTTAGAGACTCTCGGGTCACCGCTGTAGTAACCTCGAGCTTACATATAGACATGAACGCGCACTTGGAGGCTGGCACATAAGGAGACGCGCCGGTAAATACGAGGAGCGTCTGCTCGTGATACAAGCCGAGTAGCCTTCGACATTAGACGGAATGTAATAGAGGTATTGGCTCCTCTCCAAATGGTCAAACATCGACCTTCCGCCGCAACTTCGTATACGCCGTGTAGAATATACATACGCCGAATATGGATGGGCACGTGTGTTCGTGAACCTTAAAGCGCAGCGCCGAATGTATATACCTACGCGTGCGACTGCGAGGCCTGGAAGACGGTACACAAGCTGACCAGGCGAGTGTGCACACACAGCCCAGGTTATACTGCAGAGTAATGCGCACAGCAGCCGAGCTTCCTATCGGAGGCTATATGTGCTCGGTCTGCGGAGATCTTCCTCGCTCCCTCTCTATCGCCTCCCAAGAGGCAGCGGCAAGTACGTACGTAGCGCGTATATAGATATGGCAAAACCTTATACCTCCTCCTTGGCCTTTACCCTTGGCCGGCTTCGTATGGCCGGCGATTAATGGCCGGAGCACGGTCAAGAGACTGGATGTCCCCCATCGTCTCTTATGACGCGCGGCAAAAGATGGGATTGAGCACGCTGCTGCACGTTTCTCTTCTGGCCTTATGGCTCGGAGTATACGCGATTCCGAGCTACGGAACCGAAAAGTCATTTCGACACGGTATTGGTTTCTTTTTTAAGAGAGGCCATTGATTAAAAGGATCGTTAATGTGAATTTTTTTTATATTTTTCGAGAAGATTAAATTATTTTGACAAAGTTAACATTTTTAGAACACCATTGACAATCTAAACAACGTTTAGTCATCAACAACTTCAGAACGTCATCTAATAGGCCGGCACAAGTAATGCAATTAAACGCTATGAAGATAAAATTAATCGTATGTACGTCTGTAACATCCTGACTATTGTGCACAAACAGTAAACGGCTAAGCGCGGGCAAGGCTTTCTTATTCGGTTAGGGTAAACAGGAAAGCTCGCGCGTGGGCGAGATGCGTAGGAAAGCAATTTATTCGAATCTGAGGCAAAGTTTATGAGAAACAGTGGCGCAAGCGGATCCTCCCCATCACGGCGTCTATCGTTCTATCTCTCTCTCTCTCACGAAAGCAAATTTAATTTTACCGCGGTGGAATCCATTGGCGACTTAAGTAAACTTCGTTGTCCTCCTCTTGCTCTTTAGCCCTCTTTTCTCTTCCTTGATCTACGGTCTTTTCTTTCTTTATTCTCCTGTATACTTGTAGCGGCAAGCGCGTACACGCAAGAGCGAAGCAAGCTCACTTTGTCCATTATTTAATTTTCTTCTTGGCTCGCTGATTTTCTGAATTTTGTTTCGAAATTTTCGCTCTCAAGCCGGGCCGTATCGAGGCCGCGCTGCACTCTCCGTGCAAACAATCTTCATGTACCTATCCCACGAGAAATCCAATATCAATCACCGTCGCTGCTGCCGTCGTTGCACTCGTTACGAGTACTACCTTTCGACGAGCTGCAAATTATTTCCTGTTGTCATGGTATAAGCTGAACCTCGCTTCTTCTCTTTCTCCATATCTCTCCCTCTCTCTCTCCCTCTCTCTCTCTCTCTCTCTCGCTCTCACTCGTGTTCTCTCTCTTGACTGCTCAAATATCTATGACGTAGTGAGCTAATTGATGAGTTTGCTAGCGAGTAGAGTGCAATTGCCAGAATACTGGCCAAATATTTTAGAAATCTGGAATACTGAGAAGGAATCAATATTAATGTCAAATGTTGAATCGAGAAGTATGAATAATAAGTATTCCAAAATCACTTGTATTAGTTTTGTCATTGAGTCATTGATATGTAGTATTTTTTGTTTTTACATTTGATCCATTATTTTGTGAGTTGTTTCATAATGTTAGTCAAAAGAAGTAAATTTTATAGAATCTTGCAGGATTACAATTCATTTAATCACAATATTCTTCATATTTTTTATTATTAAAGTATTAATTGACTATAATCATTTAAGCCTATAATAGTTGAACTTGATAACAAAAATGCTTCAAATTATCAATGAAAAAATATATATTCACCGGAATATCCGTTTATCTTCAAGCATCCAAGCTCAATCGAACCTCATTAACACACTCTTTTCAAAGTGATTGCGTAAACCTGTTGAGCACTCTCTAAAGATAAAAATTTAATTAAAAAAATATCCTCGTAATTGCACTTTTGCAAGATAATCGCTCGAGGACGTCGTTAACAAGACGCACGAACACTACGCGGTCAATTTAATCGCGTTCTCATACTGAGGCGTCGTTTGCGTTCGCTCTCCTCCTATTTTTTCCTCTATTCTCCATCCTCGTTTCGCCTTCCCCTTCTAGGCGAGGAAGGTGAGGGGGAGTGGTGTAGAGGGGCAGATAAATGAACGCGCCTAATCGAGCGGAACGCAAATATATTCACGCGTGTAATTTGTAATCATCATCGCGAGCAAGATTCATTACCTCCCCGGAGAGCTTTCATTTTTCTTGTTTTTTCTCTCTCGCGCTTCGCCGCTGAGTAGGAATTGTGGCGAAGGTTTTACAGGACGATGCATAACGACGCGGAACGAGGCTTTAATTTTGAGTTGTTGTGTTTTATTGCTTATTGGTATCATTGATATAATAAATTTTATGCGGGAAAGAACGGGAAAAGTTGACATACAACGAATAACTCTGTAAATAAGTAATGTTCAGAAACGCAATACATTTCAGGAAATTTACATGGCAAATTTAGAGGATGTAGTAATATTTGTCAAAAGATGAGTGATCTTTAATCATTTTTATCAGTAAAATAAAGGTTTTATTCTTTCTAAAAAGCTGTTAATTATTGTATGTTTTGCATAAAATTTTCAAGTATTTATTCTACAGTGATTTAAAAAATATAAACTTATTGTATATCATTACTGTTTAGGATGATAAACTGAATTTATCTATAGAATCAGACATTAGAAAATATGTACTGGAAGGTAGAATTTTAATATATATTTTAAAAAACTAATGCAAATTCTATTAAACTACGTAATTATTTATTTTTAATAAAAAAATTGAAATTTAGATAATATGAAAAATACGACAGTTAGGCCAAAATTATCAAACTTTATTTGATTGAATCAAATTTTTCATTTAATTAAACTTATATTTTCACAGATATAACTACATTTTTTTTTAGTTTTTGTCTCGTCTTTTTTATATTTTGATTCGATTGAATTTTTTAAAAGTTTTTTCTATATGTATTCAAAAAATTTTACTACATTTTCTAAAATTTATGTTACGTTTGAATTTTACGAGTATGCAGGAGTTACATTACAAGTTGGCTTATGTAAAAAGTACACCATATTTATGAAATTACTATTCGGTTGCGTAAATGTAGATAACATTTTTGGATGCAAAAAGATAGAAGCGATTTCCCTAGATAAAATTAATCTTGACTAAAATTCGTGAAATATAATACAAACTAGGGTATAAGCAACGTAGCAGTAGAACAGGGACGTGACTAGCCAGATTGTATGCATGAATGTAAATATAGAAGCTAAAATATTTAAGAAAATATTTCATGATTATTTACTTCGGGTCTGCTGTTTTTTGTTCCATATAAAACATCTGAATTTTACTTTATTTATAAACTCTTCAATTATACCAATTTGTACAACTAAAAACACTTTATACATATCGATAAGAGCTTTTTTATTTATTGCAATATCGTATATTTGATTAAAGGATACTGCAAAATCTGTTAGAACACATTTCATAAAAAAATTCAAAATTTTTATTACTCTTATAGAAACTTATACAGTATGTGTACCAACACAAATATAAATTATAATGATTCAAATAAAACAAAAAAAGCAGAGATAATCTTACTTCTTCTTCAAAAGTTGAGAAAAAAATGAAAGTGGTGGGAGGCGCGCGCAGTAAAGAACCACGTGGGTGCGCGCGGCCTCATAACGAGGAAAGTAACGAGTTTTAATAACCGAGCTATTAATTACCCAGTTCGCTCGCTCGCCGGAGAGAATCGAAGCTTTTACTCTCTTCTTCCCCTCTTCCTTCCTTTTTTTTCTCTCTTTTCTTTTTCGTTCACCTGCGATCGCCTCGATTAATTATGCCGCGGTTGCAGGGACGATGCGAACTCTTTGCCGAACGTGATCCCAGGAAAATTGATTCTTCCATAGGTTGCTGTGGTCTTGTCTTTTTGCGCCATTTTTTACCCCGCGAATTTACGGTAATAGAAGGTGGAGGGTCTGTCTCGTTGCGTAATTTTGTGTACTCATTTTAATGAAGCGCAAAATTATTTAAGGCGCGTGGCTGTTAAGGCACGTCCGCGTGCCAGACGCGAACGTACATTGTTTAAGGGTGGATCGAGTACGTAAGAGGAGGAATTTTAGAGTCTCAGAGAGAGAGAGAAATTTTAGGTTTTCGTGATTTCTGAGTTTAAATTTATTATTAAATTTTATGATTTTACTATTATTTTATTTGTTTATGTTTATCTTTCTCTATAATTGTAAACTTTATACTAATTTTTTTAGAAAATGTCTACCGATTAGTTCGTCGAGTAAATTTGCAACAATACAATCAGTTATTATTGGAATAATATTTTGATTCGTCAACTTCAACATGAGTATCGGTTATTGCTTTAATTATATAATTCAGCGTTTGCATTTGCGAACTAATGAAGCTACGCCCTGTAATATTTAATTAGAAACTTACTCTGAAAGTAATTAAAGTAATTTACTGTATTTGGTGCATATTGGTTAGTGCATTCGGAAAATTATTAATAAAATTTAATAAATAATTGACTGTAATTTTTTAATGTCCACATTTTCATTAAAGTTAATTAATATGCACAAACATAACGACAAACATTTTATAGATAACGAGTTGATTCGTTAATCGAGCAAACATTAAAGACAATTTACTCGATTATTGTTCGCGTAACATATAACAATTGATTTGTTATTTTCGACGGACGTTTCTGTAATTTCATCAGTGCGGTAATAATGTGCATTAGTACTTTAGCGGATAGAGCTGGCACATAGCATTATTCCAAAAGCATATTCTAAACTGAGAATACCAAAATTTAATGCGCCTAATGCACACTAACGAATGAACTATAGAGCTGCAAACAACATCAGCGAGACATCTAATATCCCAACGCATATCCCAAAACTAAAAAATAATTCCACAAAACTCAGATCCTGAAATTTTCAAACGTTTCCGAAACCTTAAATCAAAACCAACGTCATCGCATCCCCCAATTCACCGCAACAGCCAGCAAAGGGACAATCATCGCCGGCCAGTCGGGCGAATACATCCAGAATACCACCAGAGATAACCGACAAATCACTTCGTGACAGTTCACGAGCGCCGTAACCCAGTGCAGTATGCACACGCAAGCCCGCCACTTTGCGTTCACGCGTGCACGCACGCACTCCCAGGGAAATCCTTTTATTTACACCCGGGCCTCGTCCTGCGTTTATCTCTCTCTCTCCTTCCCCTTTCTCTCTCTCTCTCTTCGAGGCCGGGAAATTTCGAGAGCGGCCACATATACATATATCTGGGCTAGCGATAAAGCGCGACTACGGCTGTATAACTCGATTGCGCGAATTTGCAATTTCCCAATTTGATTTGCTACGCTGCGGGCTCGGATTTTAATTAAAAGGGTCGCGGATTTGCCTAATCTTTTGCGAATCGACGACGAATCGCGGCGATTGCATTATTTATGAAGGCGCGGAGGGGGAGGGGTATCGATATTTATTGGATACTTGAAAATTTGTCGGTTTAGCCGGTTGTTTTACTGCGGTTCCATGCGAGATAAAATATTTATTTTGTGTACAGTGGAACGTGCTTTTTTAATAGAATTTATTTACTTTCATTAAAAAATATTCAAAGCATTTCAATCATTTTAATAATACTATAAACATTTACTACTACTAGACACTGAGTCACATCAATGTGTTTTGCGATCCGAAAGCGAAAATTCGCTAAACTAATCGACTCAAGTCGTTGATGTTGCATACATTCTTCGGCTGATCGATTACAAAGTGCATAACCCATTCATTCCACTGATGGGAAACTGATGCGTAATCGAATTGATCCCTTCATATATCCAAATCCCATCTCTCTACGATTACAATCCGTCACGATCGAATCTCTCAAATGCTGGAACATCAGCATCATCGTTTCGTTTCGTAATGATTCGCGCGCACGAACGGAAAGCTACGCCGTTTCCTTATCTCCCGGTATAGCCGTGCACATCCAGCGAATTTTGCGCAGCCAAGCAAAAAAGAAGGGGGCGCGCGACGACGAAAAAAGAAACGGGCCTACGTAAGGATAAAAAGGCTCCCTTTATGCCAAGGTCGCCACGCTGCGAGCAGGGGGACAGAGAAATAGAGTAACCAAGCGGAGAAGAGGGAAAAACTAGGAGTGAGGGGGTTCCAGCTCGTATTTTCCGCGCCACGCTCCACACGTGTTATCGAGAAGCCCCTCGTGCGCCTCATCCCTTAACGCTCGGCGGTGGGGGGGGGGGGGCGATGTCCGGCTTTCGTTCTGCACACTTCACAGTCCCACGTGTATCGCTCTCCGCCACTTCTCTCGCTCTTTTTCCGTGGCTCGCTCATTTTCATTTTCTCTCTGTTTTCCCTCGCCGCCCCGTGTCTTTTGTCGTACGCAAATATTTTCACTCCCCGCGCTTTGGTCTCTTTTGACCATCCGGACCTACTTTTCCACGCCCGCATTTATTTCTCTCGGCTCGAGCCTTGTATTTTTACAATATTTTCACGTCTCTGCGCGGCCCGATTTTTCGCCGATTTCGAGGCTCTCTCTTTTTAACGCGCTGCCATTCTGCTTTACATTCTGCTCGTCTGGCCGTTCTGAATTTCTGTGTTTTTCCGGCTACCTCCGGTGCTTCACGCGCGCGCGCGCGCACAGAGTACAACGTTATCGATTTTTACCTTGCCGCTGACTGCAGGATGAGCAGTCGCCGGCAGGTGAGAAAGCGAGACGCGACCCTCTGCTATTTTCAGATAGTCGAGGCTGCTGGTCCTGCGTGCGAAAGGAGTTTCACGACCAAGAGTATCTTCGAGCGAGCGCGTGTATAGCAACGGAAGCATTCACCTTGTTCTTACGGACGGTTTTTTCGAATTTTATTTATGTTTTCAGTACCTCGCTCTGTATCTCCCTTTTCTTTCGACCTTTTGAATTTTTAGTTTGCTACTTTGGCCTGTTTGACTTTTCGGTTTGCGTTATTTTCGTTGAATACTTAATATGTTTCATTGTTTGAAAGTCGTAAATAAGAACGTAGCAAGTACATTCTATTCATTTTAATTTAATCAATCTCATTTTGTCTATTTTTATTCTATACAATTACAAATTTTTTTTATATATTTCTTTCACATTCAAAATTTTTTTTAAAATATTAATTTTTTTTTTAATAATTATTGATTTTAGCAGAATGAAAAGTTAGATAACAATTATTTTCTTTATATAGCATTACTTGATACTTTCTATAAGGTATCGATTAGGGAATCAAGTTAAATTATTATTCTAATAATTTATCATATGGATACAAGAGGCTTTCGCAATCTTACTTCTGTGAAACAATAAACCAGACTCATCATTAGCGCGTAACATGACCGCAAAAAACAAACAACCGTAAAAAAAGTCATTACAGCGTTACGCTCTGAGGATTTCCAGCTAATTTGAATTCTTACTCTCTATTCATCTTTTTACCTCTCGAGCACGAGCCTCCTTCTTGATTTTTTATGCCTCGTCTTTTTTCCCACTTCGACTTCTGGTCGGTCAAACTCGCGCAGGAAAACTCATTCTCCACGCACTTCGCCACGAACTAGGCAATTAAGAAAATGACGCTGCTGCTGCGCGATGGATTAATTCGCAAGCTCCGTTGTTTTTTTTCTTTTCTTTTTATCGGGAAGGGAAAAGGATATTTTTTCTCCATCTCAATGTGTCCGCTGTGTGCTTTTTAGCCGGCCGGAGAATACCTTCATTTCGCCAAGATAGTTTGATGGTATAGAGAGAGGAGAAATTGGGAGCGTTATGGGAGGGCAAGAGATGGGAATGGGATCAAGACAGGTTGGAATTATGGTTAGAAGAAAATAGAGGATAGAGCGGATGATCGATACGAATAATTTTATTTGTTGGAGTTGGTTGGTTCGTCCTTGTTTTTTTTTTATTGTTGAAATATATATGGTGAATTTTTGAAATATTTGTTTATTGTTTCTTTATTAACACCAAAAAATGAAATTCTAGCATTGTTATCTGTTATTTGTAAATTAAATTTACCAAAATAGAATTTCGATTTTACACTTATAATTAAATATAATTAAATTAAATAAATTTAATTTTGCTTTTTCGTTATCAGTATAAACAATAGATTTTATCACAAATTTAATTTACGATTATCCGATATGCGAACTTCAAACGAATAGAAGCAGCGAAGTATTTTCGGTTCTCTTTGAGGTAACGAAACTCGACGTCGATTACGCGCACAAAAGCTGCCGCTGTGAGAGAAGCTCAAGCAGTCATCAGAGTGATGACTATTAGAAGTTAACAGCCCGGCATTTAGCGCGCCGCGCCTTGGAATAATGACAAGAGCTATGCTTGTGTCTTAGCCACTTGTTACGGAAAGTAGTCAGAAACTTGTTATAAGTTTAAGTAGTGCGAGTTGCGCACAGTCAGACATACTCCCGGGCGCCCACCGTCGAGGCTTTACATTCACCGACGTGGACTAATTTCTCGTTTTAAAGACGTTTTCGCTGACGCCTTAATATTTCTATTTTCATGTAAAACTGAAAAAAGGTTAAAACACTGAAACTTTTGCAAATTTGCGTTCCAATTTTGTTTTCTTTTCCTTTCACAAGACGTGGATTTCTTTACCGAGCAAAGATGCGATATTTCAAGTGGCACGAGGCCGTGAATGCAGTCTGTTTGGTATAATCTGCAAGCTTTATTAATTGGCACATTTAGAAATTCATTTGAATAAGAATACTGGACTCTTGAAAGATGTGGAAAAGCTCTTGAAATATAAGTATTATTAATTAGTAACTCACTAAGGCTTCGTGAATGGTCTTAGCTTTTTTCGCTCTACCACTAAATCAAACTGAGGATGATTTTTAAAAAACATTAAATTTTTCTATTAAAAACGCGTTTTTCATCTATTCATTTTAGAACTCGATTCCTCTGTGGGCTCGTAGCTCGTGTACCCGCGTTCAGCTGTGGAAATTGAGTTTCGCTCTGGGAAAAAAATATCTAAAAATCTCGAGAGCGGCCAAAACCCAATTTAAATGATGCCCTTAATATATTGTTATTTTCCTTTTTAAAGAGTTACGAGTTTTATCGCAATGCTAGAGAGAGATACAGAGGCGAGAGAGAAAAAGAGTGTATAAGTGAGAGAGACAGAGAGAGAGAGAGAGAGAGAGAGAGAGAGAGAATGGAAAGAAAAGTTGGCCCCGACAAAGTTGGCACGAAATTGAACGATCAGATAAAAAGTTTCATTTTTCAGTAGCAGCACACACACGGTTACTCTCAGTCTTTTTTTTTCAAAATAAAGAGTCCTCGAATGATAAAAAATAAAAAAAATTAGTACGCGCGATCCAATCACATACGGTACGTATTACGTCATTTTAAAGCAACACGCGCACGCTTGCCGTAATTGAATATAAAGCACGATTAAAGCCAATCTCGAGGGGGTCTGGGCTGGCTTATAACCAATTTCGATATCGCCGATGTGTATACACCTATATATAGCTAGAACGAAGGAGCGCGCCACGCGCGCGCGTTTCTACACCTGCTACTGTAATTGGATACCGGAACGAGACTGGGGACAAAGAGAGCGGGACAAATGAAAGGAGAGAAAGATAGAAGATGGTCCGTGTGTGTGCTGCTCACGAAAGCTCCCCCCCTCCCCAAAATAAATTGCTCGCGTGCGCGGCCGATATACGATTTAGTCGCAGGCGCGTCGTTTCATGCCTAATCTAATATAATATAATACCGTTATGATTACTTTTATATAGAGGTCGATGAGATTTGCCGATAAATGTGTGGTTTGCTGCTAATCGTTTAGATGGATTGACGGTTATTGCTAAAACAGAGTAGATTCTTGGAAAAAAGTTGAAAAATTCAGTGTTACAAATGCGTGTCGGTTTTGACTGAGCGATAATGTAATAACTGTTATATTATTTACACATTTGTTATGGGCATTATTTGCATATTTGAAGCTCTGCGTGAAGAAAAAAAATAAAAGAAAATAATGATACAAGAAATGATTTAGTATTCTGAAATATTGCGATGTAATCCGACGCAACTTTCGTCTTTCAGCCAAGCTATTCTTCAGCGACGTTTCTAAGGTACGTCAGCCATTTCATTTATTCGAGTATGGGATACCCGCACGCGTATTTTTACATCTAGATGACGCATATTTCAGGAAGAGATTTGATGAATATCTTCTTTGTCCCTGCTTGTCGGGGCAAAAATTAATCATGCTGTATTATAAATAATGTTATAAATGAATCTGAATGATATCTCTTCTCGATTGTGCGACGAATAGATTGCCTGATACTTTTGCAGTCTGCTATTTTGCATATTAAAAAATACCGAGTATAAATAACTAAGTCTGTAAAATATTACAATTAAAACTTTAATTACAAAGCTCGTTCAAGTAAAAAAAAGGACGGTTCCCATCAAACATGCCGGCTGGATAATGAGAAAGAGCTTGCACAATAAAAGAAATTACAGCGAGTGAGGTAAAAGAAAACCGCAAGCCTGGGGATTTCCAAAATTGATAAAGGAGGAAAGAAGATGGAAAAGTCGGACCCGGGAGAGAGGGAAAAAAACGAGCACCGAGTGGTGGGGATCTACAAATCCGAGAAAGCGCCTGAACAAACGAATCTCGACGAATGGAGAAAAAGGGAGCTCTGCTCGCGCAAGTGTATAGGTCAAGTCTGTGCGTGTATTATATATATATATATATATATATATATATATATGTATATACAATTCCTGCCCACGTTCGAAGATAGAGCAGTAGTCTCAGCGTATTAAGGTAATGCACGGCGCGGATTAGTCTTGCCAAGTAGAGCCCGCGAGCGCAAGCGCGATATTCCCTGTGATAGGCAGGGGCGATTCTTTAAGATCTTCTCTAGTGGAGTCGGCTCTGATTTCGAGGAAATGGAATGTATTAGGAACAATGAGGAGAGAGTCATCGTTTTCCTGGACCTCCTTTTTTTCTGGAAGCAGAGTGAAGAGATGCGTCCGAAAGCTGTTAGTGAGTAAATAAGCAGAGGGCAGTAATGGGGTTTAATAAATACATCGGATTTCCAAGAATTGCGCGGATGAATAAATTGCATTTGGTTTACTGATGAATGTAATTTTTTTGTTCACGAATAATCTTTTTGGTATGGTTTATCAGAGATGAAGGATGGAAGTATTTTTTTTCTTGTTAATATTTTAATGAATTTAATATATGAAAAATTTTCAAGCTCTCATAATGGTATGTCTTTTCTGAACGAAACACATTTTCAGAATATATGCATTTAAAGTTTAAAGCCCGCAGTTCGAGCACGGTTATGTTTAATTTGAGCTAAATTCCTCCGTTCAAAGGAGTAATTCTAAAATCTTTTAATCATCCGAAAGCCGAGCGTGCAAAACCATTTTACGGCTGCGAAGGCATAATACCACTTCTCTGCTTATATTCGCACTTCATGTGCAGATCTGCACAATCACACGGGTGAGCTAAATTCAAGAGGAAATCACATTTCATTACGGAGAAGAAGCGAAAGAAAATCGCAAGCCCCGCACTTTATACACACGCTGTAGACTTTATTGCGGTTCGTCTCTCTCTCTCTCTCTCTCTCTCTTTCCCGTCCCGACGATTTCCGCTTGTAATGCGGAAGCTGCATAAAAGCCTAATCTCAATAAATGGCTCGTCTTTGCCGACGACTTACTTCAGCCCCTCTCCAGCCTCTGCTTTTTTCTTGCGCAGCATGAGCTGGAGGAAAGACGACAAGAGCGGAGAGGGAAAGCGAAAGAGTGTGGCAAAGTAAAAAGAAGAAGAGTGTGCGTGGCGCAAGTGAAAGAGAGAACGCGAAGGACGCCGAGAGGCAGAGGAAAGAAGCTGAATCAAAGTTAAAGCCTCGGCGGGAGTGTAGAGGGGCACTGGGATCCGGTAAATGGAAGAGGACGAGTAAGCCGGTCAAGTTTGGCCGCTTTTTCTCTCGCCCTGCACTTTAGATCTCCACACATACACACGTAGCTGATCGGGATTGCCTGGAAAAGTAGTCAGGACAAGACGGCTCGCGACGGAGAGAAAAGAGGTAGAAACCGGTCAGAGAGCGCACGGCTCGGAGATAGAGGAGAGAGGCAGATGAAGAACGCATCGGCCAGAAAGCGACGGCACGGACATGCACACACACAAGAGTTTACCCACACACACAGAAAAAAGCTCTCTATCTCGAGAGAGAGAGAGAGAGCCGTCATCCGCACGCAGACACTTTTATACCGCATGGCAACGCGCGCGGTCAATGTGGATGTGTATGTACACATGAGTTACGTTGTAGGTGATCATTGATCCAATAAGGGTATATTTGCACTCTCTCGCATCCTTTTATTGAGCTATTTTTCCGAAGCTCTGTGCCACTGTTTGATCAAAAGTGGACGCAATAATGCAGGAGCTTTCGGTCGCTCTAATTTCGTTTTTTTGTTCTTTTTTTCTAACAGAGAGATGAGGTGTTAGATTGATTATTTGTCAGCTGATTGTTATTTGCTTTTTTATTAAACCTTTATTGATAAAGATGAGAATTTTCTCAAATTATAATTAATTTTGTTGGATAATGCATATAAAGTTTGTAACATGCAGACTCAATTATTTTCCAGAAACTAAATTTCCATTTTGACAACTATTCAGTTCCTTAACCCTCGCTCTATTAATTTTCTCCCAATTTTCCTGGAAATTTTCAATTTCATTCTTACACCTTCCCTGCAACACGTTCGTGCTCACCCACCTGAAATCCATCCCCAAATAAGACGCTCTAGCCATGCGTGCCGAAGTGCGTGCGAGGAGAAAACAGCCCAAACTCTGGCGCCAGTTCCTCGAGCCATTCGAACATTCGTTGCCCTCAAGCCATGCATTATTCATATTTCAGCTTGTTTTCGCCTAAGTTTAACAATTAAGGGGCGAGCGCGCTTGCGTGTTTGTTAACCTCTTCAATTATACGCGCTCGTGATCTGCTTTTTTCTTAACTTAATATTTTGCCGAGAAAGAGAGATAGAAACTGATAGTAGGGAGAGAACGATGTATTCTTTTCATTTAAGCATAGATCGTAATGAAAAGAGAGAGAGAGGGGGAGGGAGATGAGAGGTGTAAATAATATCTCTTGCATGCAATAACGAACTATGGAGAGGGATGTTTCTGAGAGTTAAATTGGGGAATATTTGAGCTGATGCGAAATTGATTCAGTGTAACTGGTTTATGATAAGATACACGAAGCTTGCTGCTAAGATTTACGAATACGAGGGATCTCTGCTTGTTTATGAGAGAAATATGTTATTACTTTGAATAGCTAAAACGGGAATTTATGATTATGATAGTTAATTTTCTTCTTTATTTAAATTTAAAAAATTATGTTAATGATTTACAATTTTGGTTGTCTCCATATTAAATAATACAATAATTATGTATTAGAGATTCTCTAAAAAGCAATTATTCAATAGCATTGTAATATCATCTTATTAACATGATCCTTATTTAGATTTATATCAACGATAGTGCACGTCTTACTTCGTCTCAGCCTTCACCGTTCGCTACACAATCAAGCTCCTCTCTTGCGTTCAATATCGCTAAAAATCCCGACTTCAGAAATCCCATCTCCAGCCTTATGCTCCGCCCGGCCGAATCCACGCTCGATATACCGCGCATATTCCTCGCCGATAGGTCCGCTTCGAAGAGATCTGCTTTTCCTTGCAAAATTCAGCGAAGCGTGACGCGGCGCCACGAAAAAATGATGAGAGTAGGCATACGCCGAGACAGGAGAGAGAGAAAGAGATATATATACACAACAGGAAAGATGAGGAACGCCGGCATGACGGTGTAAAGAAAAGGTTTAGTGGTGGCCGTAAAAAACCGCGCTGCTTTTTCCCAAGTTATATATACGCACTGCGAGTGTGTATAAAAAAAGGGCCGAGGTGTGTACGCGTCGCTTGGAAGATTTCATTGCAGCGTAGACTCGACGATTTTTGCTTTACGAGCTTGCACACGATGACGTAATCACCTTTGCGCGAGAGCGCGACTCATCCTTTCGATTTTTTTTTCTCGGCTTCCACTTTGCGCGCTCTCTCTCTCTCTTTCTTCCGGGACTCTGTGTGTCGAGAGACTTGCGTCCGCGTCTATCTTTTTAAGGATTTGCATTTGAATTTTAGATTTACGAGGCGCGTCGGGATGAAGGCTTCGAGGCGCTAAGGGCGTTTCAGTGTTACTTTGCCACGAAATGACGGGGATGATTCATTTTGCGAGTAGGAATTAGTATAAATTCATCAGCGAATGCTTTTTGTTTATTTATTCTAAATGCGTGCAAACATTTTTAAGAAGAAAAAGGCAGTAAACATAAATAATTATTATATACTTTTTAAAAATTCTATTTTTGCTTGGAACTTGTTAGAGAAAGCAATAAACAATGTTTAGCTTTATAACTTTTGTAAAAAATTCATTCAAAAACATTGTTGATAGTTAAACAATTTTTTTCAAAAGATATAACCAATGCAAAAATGTGTATACGCTTTTGAAAAAATGTCTATGTTTTGCTCTTTTTTGCCTTTGCTTCGTTACATCGTTTCTTTTTAATTTTTTCACTTTTCTATAGACTTTCTTTTTGAATTTGTGTTTTATTTTCTTTTCTGCAGTTTTCGCCTTTGGCTATACTTCTTTGATCGTTTGTTCACGTCCTTCGTTATCGTGGCTTTGCAACAAACAAAAGAGTCTCCTTATAATACCCAGTACTAAATTTGTTTCTTTCTTTAATTCATAAAAAATTACTGTTTGAAAAAAAGAACTACATAAGTTATATTTACTTCAATATGTATTTTTGAACAGCAATTACATTTATTAATTCTTTGTTTATTTCAAAAGTTCGTATAAATTACAATTGTAAATAAGAAATTATAACACTAGATAAATATGAGGTATTTTATTGCAAAAAAAAACAATATGAAACAAGAGAAACGTAATTTTAATTCGTAGTCTAGAAAACATTAAGAAAGCGTAGTAAGATAATGATTTTAAAAATTCTTCGTACAATAATACTCCTTAGAAAGAGACCAAGCTGACCTAATTTTTAATCTTGATACTTTTTTACTTCTGTTTTTTGAATGGTAAAGCTAAATTTAAAGAGCAATAATATTTTTCCATGATTGAATCTATTTTAACCAGACAAAGCTTTAGATTGAATTTGCGATCTTCATTATACTCTGCATTGCAAAATAGATTTGACAATGAAAATTATTTTGATTAAAATCTACTTTCGAGTTATATTAATAATTTGATTTTCAATAAGTTAGTCTATGTTACTATAAGGCACTTAAAACTCAAACTTTATCTTATTAAAATTATAAGTATTTTATTACCTTTCCTGATAGAAAGTTTACCATATTTTTACATGTTATTTCTACATGCCTTAACCTGATACTTGCCGAGAATATGGTCAATTTTCTGCCAGGGTTTATTTACAGAAAATACGAAAAATCATTTAAAGAAATGTCATACATAACAATTTATTACTAAACGATCAACCATTATATACAGTGAATGACACTAAATAAATCTGAAAAAATGAATTTGGAACCACGCAAACTTTTAGCACAGTAAATAATTCAAAGCATTCATGACCCCAGGCAATCTCAGAAAGTCTCTAAGAAGCACAAAAGGCATCTCTAAATTAAAGCAACAAACAGCAAAGAAAAAGAGCATCACGAGCAAGCTCTCACGCACAAAAATACTTGGAATCGTGGCAAGGGGCGCGCAATTTCACAAGTCCTACGGAACAAAGTATCATACGAGCTTCGCGACTTTATCTTTTAATACGCGCGATATACACATTAAGCGGCGGCGCGGAAAAAAAGCGCGTGTTCGTACAGCGTCGCCGGCGCGCGTTGAAAAGTTAAAGCGAGCGCGTTGTTTAAGCCGTAATAACACGACGACGAGCAAAAGGGCATAAGAAAAATCGCGTGCACAATGAAGTCGTAGAGCGGCCTTGTATATATAGAGCCCCTCCGGCGACGCGCGCCGCATAACGAGGTGACGTCGTTGTCGTCGACGACGGCCACGCGAACTTTACCCCCGAGTCGGATACGCACACACACACGTGTGTTGTTTCTGTGTAAGCGAGCTTTCAAGTTGCTCGTCGTAGTTGGCCCGAAAATCTTGAGTGTCTGCGAGTCTCTTCTGTGCGAGTTTTTTTTTTTTTGCTTTGTTGTGTCCGACCTCGCAATGTTGGTGGCTTTTTGTTTTCTTCTCGCTCTTTAGAATGCTCGCTAAAACGTGCGTTTTGTAAAACACTTTGGAATTTAGTTGAGCTTTTTGCGTTTTATGAGGGGTGGGAGGTGGTTTTGCAACTTCGTTTTTGAAGTTCTAATGTGAGTGGTGTGCAGTTCCAGGGTTATATTACAAAAATTAGAAAAAGATTTTTTTTATATTTTTTCATTTTTATGATGTAATTTTGTAATTTTTTTCCACAATACAACTTTAGAAAGAATTTTGTTGAAAATCCTAACTGTGGTATAATATTACGTTTTATGTAAACACAACAGAATCCACTTCAATAAATTGTAGAAATAAATTTAAATTTACAAAAAATACAATAATTTCTAAAAATGGATACAAATCACGACGTATTAATATATAAAATATTAAATTATTGTATTTTATTAAAGCGAAAATATTTTATTTGAAACTGTTGCTTTTATGACTTCAGGAAGTTAATATTTTAATTTGATTTGTGATTTCATCATAAATGTAAGATTTAAGTCAATTATAAAAATAAAACTCGATTTATTAAAATGAAAAAAGAAATTTACGTGTTTGTTGCGTTGCGTTTAGTCAAATTGAACTTGTGTATTTTTCTTGTTTACTTAAAATATTGGTTTTAAAGAAGTATGTAAACATTGAAATGAATTTAAATATCGGTGCAAACAGAGGCCAATCATTGTAGAAAAAAAATTTCATTGAGGTTCAAAAAGAAAAATATCATTTTATCGTGTTGCCCTTTTTGCGATACTTGTTATCTGGCTTCTCTGAATTATGTATGACTCGGCTATGTACACAGCTATATACAAGCTAAAGTTTCCTAGCTATAAAGGACATCATATTGTTTTCATTTGTACAGTTTACTTAAACTATTTGCGACATGCTACAGCCAATTACTTTTGTATAATAAAAATCAATACAATTAGTATATCATAACAACAATTGTCCTATTCCAATAAATTGTTATAAATATATAAACCTTTCATGATTTGATTTAAAAATATTAAATCAATCGCATCTTATGTAGCCGCCAAAACCTTAATTGCCATCTTTTTTACTGGAACAAAGCGACACTGCAATTAATCCAGATCTTTCTTTTGTGTCCCATCCCAAAATCAGTTAAAAAGAAATGTCTTTCAACTTAAAGATAAACCATTACCCTTCCCCTCTTGAAAAGAAGAACAAAAACGTCGCGTTCCGCGCGCCAATTACGCCAAAGTCGTCCCGGTAAAAAGCAGCCGGTCGTGCGTTACGAAACCGCGCGCTGCAGTCCTAAATTTCACAGTCATAAATCTCGGCGCTCGCTTTATGAAGATCATTCGGAGCAGAAGGGAACGGGCCAGGAAAAAAAGGCCTCTCTCTCTCTGAATTAGGCTGCTTCGTAAAAGCGCCCAGCTTTTATCTCGCGTAAAAAGCCCGCGTAAACTTACACAAACGACAAATAGAAGCCGCGCTGTAATAACAAAAAATAAAAGCGCCACGTAGCTAACGTAAACCCTTTGGACTCTCTCTGTGCGCGCATGCATATGCATGTGCGGAACGAGAAAGAGCGCGAATCGCACGCGCGAGTGGGGGAGAAAAAAGTGGGAGTGACAAGGGGGCAGCTAGCTGAAAAAATGAGAGCGCGCTCGCGCTGAAAACTGAATTTCAAAACATTGTTTTGGCCGGAATTAAATTTCTCGAGCTTGGATGTGTGTGATGGACGTGTGTGGAGTGTTTGTCGTACACGTGTATGAGTGGCGGCGCGAGTGGATAACGGAAAATTAACAATTCCTTTGGTGACAATTTTGGAAGAACAGAAAGTCATTTTATTGTTATGAGATAAAACAATCACTTCTTATGCCACATTTTTCCATTGTTTTTTCATTACCAGTATTTTTTTCATAAACTTCATATTTCGTATCACGTAATATAAAAAATCTGAAAGTAGTTGTAATTGTTATTCAAAACAAATGCTACCACTTGATTTTAAGTATCTTAAGACCCAATTGTTTATTAACAACGCATCAATTTTGACGAGCTTCAACCACTTTTGAAATCCACTTGAACGATCTATACAACATCCCAAGAACCACTCAACAACTCGTTAATAATACAATCAGAAATCACCCACTTTTGCCACCACTTAACAACAGCACCTCTCTGCAACTCCCCCGCCAATCCAGATCAACGAGGTTAAACAGCCGGAGCGGGGGAGCGAGCCATCATAAACCCAGCCAGCAAAGCTAATCCAGCAGCGCGGCAGCGTGTCCCAGCGTAACCGTAGACCAAGCCGCGTTAAATATTCCCACTCGCAGCAGCCAATCGAACCGACCAAGACACACAGACCTCTCGATCTCTGGCGTGCGTAGGAATTCGAAATCACGGATCTCTCTGTGTATGTGCGCTACTGTGTATATGCGCGCAGTCGTGATATATCGGCGAGCAATTCTCTGACGTGCGGACTGGGAAGGGCAGAAGTTAACGGTGATACACTGCCGCGGCGCGCGCGAGGCAGTGAAAGATGTCGGTCTCCGTGAAATATGCATTCGCCCCGGCGCCGAGAGCTGGCTTTCTCTCTCTCTCTCCGTTTCTCTCTCCCTCGGTGTATTTGATTTCGCGATAGCGCTGCCTGCACTTGCGCGCCAGTACTATCAGAAGCGTGCGGTTTTCATATCGCTCCGGCTCTGTCTTCACTGCGTTGGCGCGAGCGAGCGCCATTGTTTAAAGGTGACTCGCGCTACGTGAGACTGTTTAATCAGCTTTCCGGGCGGGCTGCTGCCGCTTTTTCTGACTGATATTTTTCTGGCTGGCTCGAGCGTTTGTTTTTCGAAAGAGCGGAGGACAGTGGAATGGAGAAGAGGATATTGAATCCTTGACACTTGCTGTTGTGTTTAAAAGGATGGCGTGAGAATAGTGTTTTATATAGACTTAGTCGTGCTCTTGGAATGGTTGTTTGATTATTTGAAAATGTAGTAATGCGATTGTTTCTTATATATATCATTAATTGAATATTATGATCGAAATTACATAACAATAAAAAAAAAATTTCTTAGATGCATCAGCTAATATCGGATGTACAACCAATCTTGGCAGTTTCTACTGCAGTAAGAGAAGCTGAGCTTCAATTTCAATAAAAAGCTTCTTTACGTTTCACGTAATAAAACTGATTTTAAATATTTTACGAGATCAAAAAATCTATAACATTGACGTAATACTTTTACACCGATAAAAGCATTTTATTCATTTGCAGTGTGCTAAATTATATTTTACACCCCAATAGCCACCCCTGTCAATCATCACTACACCTTTATACCCTCAACACCGTCTAAGCAATAAAAGATTTCAATTAACACTGTCAAAAACGTGAATCCTCTCAAAAAACAAAAAAACCCAGCCTCGACAGCTTGCATATTCATAAGAGAGCGCTCGATCAATTTCCCGTCAAGCATCACGCAGCACGCCGTAATAACAGCAACACCCAACAGCGGCTCGAACAGCCGCTGGATAATCGGTCGGCGTCATTCACTATCACGAGTCATGAAATCCAAATATAACAACCGCTCGTACTCCCCGATATATCGGAATCCGATTTAAAGTCCCACTCAATAAAAGGGGACTTCGAAACACAATGGAGGGGTATACATGCGAAAGAGTGCTGTGTTCCCGTGGGGGCGGAGGATGCGCAAGAGAGAGAGCCAGAAAGTCAAAGAGGAATGGAGAGATCCGTTACGAGCCGGAGATTCAATTAGCCATTCTTCTGTCGCTCGTTAGTCTCCTAGCGCAGCATACCGGGCGCAGTCCGCCCATAACGATCCCTATGGCGGGGAACATCGACAGTACTAAAGCTTAATTTTCCCTCGAAAATGGCGGATGTTACCGGGGCTTTCGTTCTTTAACGCTTTCTTCGCGTAGCCTCCTTTAGAAAGCGTTGGCTGATGGCATTCGACTAAGAATTATTAGAGTCTCAATGAGGAACGGAATTGCTGAGGATTTCAATTTTTAACATTTGTATAGCAAAGAAAAAGCGAAAAGTACATTATAATTTTCAGCTTTTTCTGCAGAAACGTAGTATTATATTAATATTTATCATGTATAATATATTAGTATCATTATTTTTTGTTATTTAAATCGTAAATTAGAAATGAATGTAATTATTTAGTATGTTTTATAAATCTGAATAGACCTAGCTATTTATATACAATGCCATGTATTTAGTGGATTAAACAAACGAAATAGATGTGTTAACAAATGCATCCAGGTTATAAACAAAGTCTACTCTATCAAAAAGACCATTTAAAGAATAATCACAGAGATTGCGTCGATCCAAAATGCATTTGATCCCTTTTCGCATCGGAGTTTATCATACAATAAATTATCATCCACATATAACAAAATATTTTTATTTTTTAATACAAAGGACAAGATTATTAATATAAATCGAAAACAGCAGTAGGCCTGAGGTAATATTGCCCTCGGTACGAATAAATCAATGAAAAAACGCTTCACACATACCGAAATTTGAAATCAAATACCTTAGAAAACTCAGTGCAGATACTGAATGTAATTTATATTTGAATTTTCTATGTATAATACAATTTCTGAATGTAAAATAAATATTCTATCTTTTGACCCTCTTTTTACGAAAAAATGAAAACATATTTGAAATTATATCGTTTAATGCAAAATAAAAAATAAATCATATTTATAAGATTTTCTTTGAGCAAATACTTTTGAAAATTGATGCCGGGTGCTACTAAAATATTCTTGTAATTCAGAGAATGTTAAATATTTTTCTTTGAACGAATTTTTCTGATATAATATTAAACTTTTTGCAGATTAAATAGATATGTGAAGTTAAAACTTAAATACTAAATATGTGCATATTTTTTAACAAACTATACACCATCTTTAAAATAAGTATTACAATTATTTTTAAATTCGTTTTTGACCTAAGATTAAGATTATTTACTGCATCTTGTTAAGCTCACCAGAACATCTTGGATCTTAAGAATATTATCGGATCTCTAATATTCGTTGTAATACAAAGCGTGTAATAATCTACTCGAGAATCGTAAAACTTTATGAACTCATGATTTCTTATCATTTCGCTCAGCCGAAATGGGATTGAAAATTAATTAAAACGAAATCTCTTTCAAAACTTCGTTTCTTCCTCCGATTGTTGGATGAACCAATTACAGACTGAAGCCTCGAGCGAACTCATTTTCTTTTGCCTCCTCGCCCTTGCCTTCGCTTTAACGAAGAAACGAATGCCGTCAATTATCTTTACCAATGCCTTGGTAGAAATTTTCACTAGAAATTGATCATATTTTAACTAATTTTCTGAAAACTGATCAATGACACACTAACTTTCTCTAGAACAGTCAACTGACGAAGGTTAATAATCAGAAACTTTAATTTTATTGATGATAACATATAAAAATATTAAAAAATTCATTAATTAGTTAAGGAAATATGAAATAACAAGAAAGTAAAAGTTTTAAATAAATCTGAAAGGGTAGTGTGTATTACAGTGTCTTATAAAAGCTTTATACACTATAAAATTTTAATAACGTTATTAAAAAATTTAAAAAAAATAAAGCAAAAAGTAATATATAATTATATTAGTATTATTGAAAATTTTAATTAAAATTTTATTAACATTTATAAATTAATAAATTTATTTATATTTGTAGCAATAAATAAAATTTTATCGAAATTTATTAGCTGTAAAAAAAATTTATGAATCCTATTTATTAGCATTGCATATGATGCCAGTCAATAAAGATATTAAATCATTTTCTACTATTATTCTTAGCATTTTATTTTTTTAGATATAAGATGTAAATATAAAACTATTTGTTGGAAACGGTATCTGTATCTGTACTACATGCATGTTTATATAATAAGTAAGTGTTTTTAATAATTATCTTTTGATCATAATCTGACCAGCTATTGATCAGAAATTAATTCGAGAAAACTTATCAATAAATTATCAAAAACAATATTCGGATGATCTATTTTCTACTAGAGTGGAAATAATTACTATCGCTATTTGATCTTTCAACAATTTTCCTAAAACGATTCCTTCTTAACTTTCATTCTCATGTCAGTAAAACTAGAGTCAAAAATTCAGTCTAATGGTAAATCGGCTTAAAAACAAAATGATCAACAAGTAATTCTGCGTAGCGCAGGAGATAGAATCGATGCTGGAGAGACAGAGAAACGAGAGCAAGCCACACCGGGAGGTCGAGTCATTGGCTGGAAAGTAGGTTAGGGGGATTATAATTGGCATCGACCAGGCCAAGAGTGTGTAAGAGAAAGAGAGAGCGAGAGAGAGAGAGAGAGAGCAGCGCTGCGACTAATTGAAAAATGCGCCTCCGACTGCTCTCGCGGGGAGCAGGCGTGCGCACATTTTGTCAGCCCCGAGAGTTCTCCACTCTCACGGCTGATCTCTCTTTCTATCCTCCTTTCTTTTTCTTCCACTTTTTGTCCTTTTCCCGGCCGGATCTTGAAGCGCGCGTTTTTCTTTTCGCGCGCTCGTTGCGCCGTGCAGGCGATTTCTTCGGTCGCGCTTTTTGTTCCACTTTCAGTGTGGCGTCGACTAAATTCGAGAGTGAGAGAGACAGAGAGAGAGAGGGAGAGAGAGAGAGAGGGTTACTTTTGATGCTCGTCGAAGCTGTCAGAGCAGATTGAATTTGGTGGCAGAGTTTTAAGGAATTTACATGGTATTATAAAAAAGAGAAAATTATATAAAAATAAATAATGTTAAATACAATTTTACTAAACATATAAAATGAAATAAGTATACATACTGAAGGTGAAAACAAAGTGCTATATGTATCTCAAAAGTAAAGAGTTTTCGGTAAAAGTTACTGAATTGTTCATTATAAAGCTAAAATAGGTAGTTTAACTCAGTAATTTCTCACAGTGAAGCAATAAACAAACTTTCATTTTTCTCATTCCAGAACTAAATATATTTATTACAGGTCATCAAATTATTCTTTATTTTTCATCTACAAAAATTTCAAAACACTAATAAATTTTTACAAAATTTCTACTCGACCTCATCCAATACACTCGAATTATTTCGCACTAGAAGTAACTCGAAGAAAATTACCCGAAGCCGTAACCGAAAGTGCGTTAAAAAGGGCTATTACAGCACAGACACCTTCTCGAACCCGCTGGAAATCCAAACCACCAACGAGCGGGGGCGGAGGTAATTACCGACAGGCGCGTCCCCTTAGAGCTGTGCCTGCAACAACTACGGTCTGAAACGCGCGCCTATCGAGTTACCCTGCTTCTCTCTCTCACACACACAAACATACACACATACACTCTGTCTCTCTTTCAAGAAGTTATCGCGTGTACATGCGTATGCGTCGGCTGATATAATTTAAACATCAGTAATGCAAGCTTTGCGTTAATTAATAAGCTCAAGCAAGAGTCTCGGCTTTCCTCAAGCCGAAGGATCGAATGTAGCCAAGTATATCGGGATCGCGTTTTCTTCCTGAGAGAGCGCGGTAAGTCGGCGCTAATAATTTAGCAGGTCGTTTTTCATCGTGCTGCTGCTGGAATGTTCATGTACAATCTTGCGCGAACTGCATACGGCGAGAATTAGATTTATAAGAGGAGAAATATGGTCGAATCGATGGCGGTTAGTCAGTTTTCTCCGGGGGACTAATGTTGCTGCTGCCCCCGAACCCTCTCTCCTTATAAATTATTCGGGGGTAAGAGAACATTTTAAATTTGTTGATTTATACTAAGAATATACGTTTTCACTGAGCGCAGTTTCTCGTTTAAATAGCAGCTCTTGTTCACTAATTTTTTTAACTTATATTTCTTCGTGAAAATAGGAAAATCTAAAATAAATTAAAATTCAATTAAATTTCGATGGAAATCCAGAACACCATACACGTGGCTTTCTTCATCTCCTAACAGCGGGTTCGGTACGAAAATATAAAATGTAAAAAAATATTATTCTTATTATTACACTGTAAATTTTCTATTTGGTGAATATAAAAATATTAATTCTTTTTTATGTTTAAGTAATTTATTAAATAAAGTGTGTAATTTAAACTTGTAAAATGTCGCGAGATCATTCGAATGAAAAAAGGTCGCATACGAGTTGCAATGCTATTTTGTTTATTGAATTGTGTGTGAAGTCCCAACAACAAGACGAGAAAGTAAAAATGTATATAATAACGTCGTAGGAACAAGGTACATAATGGAAAGGTGAAGGATATGTCGATATGAGGGAAGCGGATCTAGGGCAGGACGTTCCACCCTAAAAAAACGGACTTTAGTATTATAAAATTATTATTAAACACATTCAAATAGCTTCACAGATATAGAGTCTTCTTAATAACATCGGAGTCTGCCACGTTTCACGTCATGAGATAACAAGCTAATCAAAACTGATTCTAAATTCCTCGCGAAAAAACGATTATCCCATCTTACAATGGTTTCCGTGATAACTGCGGTGATTGATTACTGAGCGTGAAGTAATTTTACTTCGACCACTAGTATTTAAAAGTGTGTTTATTCACTCAATCTTTGAGTGGATTTCTTACTCCAAAAGAATGAAATTTCATTCAAAGAGTTCATCATTTCAATAATTCTACGATATCGAATACCGTCCTCAAATAATTTTGCCTCGAAAAAGTGCAGATGCTCGGTATCGGGGGTAATAAACCAGCTTTATTTACAAGCGAAAAATTGACTGCGGAATCTCATCCCCGCAGAACGAATGAAAGAAAAAGTATACACGCTTGCGCTCTCCTTCATTCGTCGATAGTACACGTACATTCAGCAAACACACCGCAGGTATATAGACCTTTTCGAGTTTGCCTATTTACGTTTTGCACTCTTGCGCGGCGTAACTCTCTGTCGGCTGCCATTTTTCAATCCCTCTTATAAAAGAAAAAAATAAATAAATAAACAGAGGACTTCGAGGTAGCAGGGAGTATGTATCTGTACAGTTCAGACCGACGAGTAACGATGCGAGATTCGCATTTAACGAGATGCAAAATCATATAGCGAATTCGCTATTCCCATTTTTCTCTCTGGCTTCCGTGCTTAGAGAAATGGTTTATTAAAATAAAATATTAAGATGTATAAAGACGGATATTTGTTTTCTTTTGAAAGTTATGTCAATGCTACGAAATAATTTTTCACTCGGAAAGAAATGGCCTATTAAATATTGCTATAATCTTTTGAAAACATAATACAGACTCGTAGAATATAAAAAAGTTATTAGATTCGTTATTAGATCGTATAATTCCTCATGCCATTTCTCTTCGTCTATAACTGCCAAAAAAGTAAGTCAAAGTAGTATCCGCTAACATAAAACTAACAAAAAATAAAAAAAACCGTTGCTATAACGTTCGTTAGATCGCGATCGCACTGTCTTCATTAAACTTCCAAAACTATATACCAACAAACGGAACAGCCGAAAGTTCGTCAACGAAAAATTTTTCCCAACTCAGCTCTCTCACATTTACGACGACATAATACACAGCACTAAACTTCCTAAATCTAAATCCAAACCTCCGCGTCACGCAGACGGTCCCGGGCTAACTAGCCTCGCGCGCTATTCAAAGAAACGAGCTTCGACGTGCCAGCCCAGCGCCTCTCGGGCACACACCTTCGCTCAGCTCGCGCTAACTCTCAGGACTGCTGGCGCGAACTTACTTAAATGTAAGTTGGCAGCTCTCGGGCTAGTTAGGGCTTTGTACGAAAATTAAAGTTTTTAAGTCATAAAGTTAGGTCTAATTACACTCGCGCGCGAATCGTGACAGACATGTCTAGCTCACCGCCGTCGCCGCCACCGCCTGCAGCGCAGTCGATTAAGATTCGAGCGCGCGCGTGCCGCGCGCCAGCTTTCTCTCTCCCTTCTCGTCTGTCTCGCTCTGGCTCTGCATGACCGCGTGACGTGCACCCACGATGTGCGCGGCTTGTGCGCGCTGTCGTGCGAGCGCGCCGCGAAGTTACGGCCTGGCGCGAGGCTTGATTCGCCGATCGAAAGTTGCGGGCTTTTCTTTGGTTTGTTAATTGCGGCCTCTTACGTTGTAACGGAGGATTAAGAGACTGTTTGCTAGAATGTTCGAGTTTTTAATTTTATTGCTGTCGGTATAGTTTGTTTTGGGCCGAAAGGGGAGTGAGCGAAATGAAAGCGGTATGCGAGTATCGCGCAATAAGCGCGATGAAGTATGTAAATTATTCGCATCATCGAGCGAAACGTAGCTGGAAAATAAAAGGAATCAATCATCCGGGTACACTTGGCGGACAATATCGAAAATTAAACGTCAATAATGTAAATTCATTCGTACGTGACAAAATTCAATTATTTTTCTCTTTGTGACTCGGCCTACCGCGCACGCCTCTCTCCATTAATTCAATAAACGTGCAAACAAATTAAATTCCTTTTCTCTCTCTGACCTGGCGAAAAAAAAACGAGCGAGAGGCAGACGGATCGAGCGAAAGTGAGAACTGAGGACAAAGGGAATACCGAAAATCCGGAAAATCGTGCATCTAACGATGCCTCCGCAAGAAAAAAATGACGCTGGAAATGGAGATATCGAGAATGCTTCGAGAAGGACGCGTTCTATCGGTATCCGGCAGTGCTTAAGCCTCTCGGTATTTGCCAATAACACAGGAATAGGGCCTGGCCTGGAATTCGGTATAAGTACGCCGAGGCATCCCCCACCCCCCGGCGCTGAAACGCGCCTATATTGCTTTACTATTGGCCGCATATGCGCGGCCGAGAGACGAAGAGAAAAATTCACGTGAGTGTGTGCACGCGCCTAGTTCCCTCCGTTCCTACGCGTGCCTTGCCTGACTTCTGTAACGCGGAATAGCGCACATCGATGAAACGAGGAAAAACATCGGTCTTATCGGGTAATCGGCATTTTTTGAGTTGTTTTTCTTTTTGATGGATTCGTATTTGAAATATGATAGCTATAAAACAAGGTTTGACAACTTGTTATTACGAAGCATTGTTTTGTAAAATGATGAGTTTGAACTGATAAATCAATAGCGGAAATGGGTTGAAACATAATGGAAAGTAAAAAACAGTATGTTGCATCGTAAATTATAAGTCATTATTATTTTTGGTTGTTGCAATGCATTCAAGTAACATTTTGTATTCTTTAACATTGTTCAAATCTGAACAAAAAAATGATTTGAAGGTCAAAATAAAAAATCGAAAATTCTTCCTATAAGATCGAATATAACTTTAGGTTTTATTACATTTTATAATAAACGCTGTAGAAAAGTAAATAAATGAAATAAAGCATTATGATAATAAAAATAATAATAAGCGACCTATTTGTAAAAATAGTTATAAAGTTTAACACACATGCCGTCATACGGTTGAGTAATGAAACTCACTTTTGCAATGTCAAAGATAGTATGTAGTTTAAATAGCATATTCACGATGTGAGCTTTATTAGCTTTCTAGTAAAATTCACATTGTTAAACGCGAAGTTGAATTTCATTATTTCAAAAACGTCATCATAAAACTTCCTTGAATTTCTAATGATTAATTTTAGCTCTTACAGAATTTAACGAATATGTAGGAATAATTGTGCATAAATTTGAGTATAACTACCTCTATAAATTACGCTTGTATTCAAATTACTGCTTCAAAAAGAAAGTTTTATTGTAGTGAAAAAAAGTTTTAGAAACAACGATAGAAATATATTTAGAACTATTTAAAATCGAAATATATATTGTTTAAAAAAGTTGTCGGTTTGAATGTTTGAATGCTTCAGTGTACGTATTCTACGGTTTGTTTTAGAATTAATATTTTTGATTGAATTTTGATTTTAATTTAAACTTAAAATTAAAAATAAAATAACATTTTCCATTCGTATATTTTTATCTGTTACAGGTGAGTAAGAAAAATTATGCCCAAACTGACTTTGAAACTCGTAAGTTATAAACCATTTAATATTTTATTCAAGCTAAGGTGTAAATATATGTTTTTCAACAATTGATTTTCTATTATTACTCTAAATAACAGCTAAAAATTACCAAACAGTTGTCATAAATTACAAAGCGTTTTCTTAAAAAGTTTCCAAGCTTTTCCAAGTATCTCTAAAATTGAAGAAGTTATAATACTTCGAGAATTACCACGCTATAACACATCACAATACAACTTTAGCACTTGATAACTTCTGCGCGATTTCTCCGATTTCAAAAAGAAGGAAAGTCATCGTTCACGTGTTCACGTGCTGCACATCCATCGTACTCCTACAGAAAAAAAATCCATTTCGCGTTATCTCGCTAAAAATAACATAGCCAATCCTCCTCCCCTCCCCTTTAAATAAGAAATATCATTTTTTTTCGTCATCCTCTCACCCATCTATATATAAGTCCTCACGCTTCAGGCAGACTTGAGCCGTCTTATCTGGCGCGCCATTCAGGTGCCGAACTTATATAAAGAGAGGAAACGATTCTCCCTTCCCTCGGCTCGTCCGCCACCCTTCGACCATTTCCTTCATCCAATATAATTATTTGCTCCATTAACTTTAACCTACATAAACGCGCCTGCGAGACCAATCCCGGACTCTAATCAGTCTCGCTTACGCACTTTGTATTCTTTTCCTTCTTCCTGCCTAGCCATTTTCATTCGTTCCTCTCTAATTCGGAATTTCGAAGTTTTATTTTCGCGCGCAAGAGGTGCGGGAGAATTAACATTCGCATTAGATTCACGTTTTTATTCGGTTCCATCGCAAAAGGGATTAATGTGTACACAAGGACTGACTTCTGAAACTGACTTATTTGACTTGTATTGTTTGGCTTTGTTCTTTGTATAAACCATAAAACTCATCATCAAATTTTTTATGTTTGAAAAATCTATTTTCAATTAATCGCAAAATGTGACAGGAAAATACGTTGAATAAAATTCTGTTTCCATATCGGCAAAAGAAAAATTTTTATTTTAGAACGCGTCGAAAAGTAACTTTTTGATTAAACTTCGTTACCCGCCCATTCAACTGCAAAGTAAATAAAGTCATGAACACACTTTTTCTCCCGGCAGCAACTAGCCCTGGCTTTTTCCTCGGCTCCTCTTTCAACTTTTTTACGCGCGCGCTCGCGCGAAATATATACACGTGGAGCCGAAGCGGAGGTTACTTTCAGCTAGAGCTCGTGCATGTGTGCCTGTGTGCCTGTAGGAGAGGCAAGTGGAGGAGGTGGCGATTAGGGCAGCCAACGGTGCGCCGGAATTGGCTGATTCGGCCGGGCGCGTATTTAGGAGAGAAGAGAAGAGCTCGCGTGTGTATTTAAGCGTTTGATGGGCTTTGTTGTTGTTGCTCCTCTCCTCTTCTCTCCGTCGTTTTTTCTTTCTCTTTCTCGACACTAGTCCGCTCTTCCTCCTTTGTGCCAAAGTTAGATTGCGGAATGTTTTTCGAGAGAGTCGATTTAGAGTTTCTTAATCTTGGCGAAATGCGAATGAAAATTTTTCCGCTTACGACCAAGGAATTTAGGGATCGAGAGCGGGCTTTGGCTTTTCGACGGCCCGAGGGGGAAGGAAGGAGAAAGCCGCTGGTATAAGGTTATAGAGTCTAGGGATGCGCGCATGAAAAGAAAAAAGCGCAAGGATGGGAGACGGCGAGGGATCTTGGGAGGCGGACTTTGGATAAAGTCACTGGATTAAGAAGAGATAGTGTTATGGCCAGCTGAATATTTCGCTCTATTAGACTTAATTAATTGTGGCTATTGACTTAATTAAATGTTACTCATTTCATTAAAGATTTGGAGGAGCTCTTGCAGTTTTTCGAACGGGCCAAAGGTTAATTTAACTTGTTCCGATTAAATTTTACACAATTTAACTAAATAAAATTAAAGTATACGCGCACGAACATCGAACGGAAAAAACAAAGTTTCATTCGCAACCGAATAAATAACGTCGGTCCTGCCTCCACCCCCATTTTTTCGCCGCAACATACGACTTTTGCAAATAATACTCGAATAGCTTGGCCGCGTATTTCTCACGGGCCGCACATTTATTTAGCGAGTGGAATTCGCGCGCGCGTATAAATAAAACATGCTCGCGCGCCTCGCTCAGCATAAGATGGAGTCGGAAAAAAAGGGGGATGCTAAAAAAAGAGATATCCGCTAGAGCCTTGCATCTTTTGCTCCTCTCTCTTATCAGAGGAGGGTCAAAAGTTCAAAGAGTCGCTCTCCCGCTGAATTCAGCGCGTAGGCATTACTCGCCATCGTCGAAAATTTCCTCTCTCTCTCTTCCTCATCCCCCAAACAAGGCTATTCCGGACTGTGTGTCTCCGCGCAGCTGAGGAAAGAGAGATTCACACTCGCTTTCTCGGGGAGAAGCGCCCCAGTAATCCGATAAATTCCTTGGCCGACACTCAAATAGCCAACTCTTTTTCTCTCTGCCTCTCGCGAGTACAAGAGAGCTGCGCTAGCTTTCTTTTTCACTTTATCATTCCGTGTTGCGACGTTGGTCGCTGCACGAGTGTGTTTTTGTTTTATTTTCGCGCATTCCCTTCTTTCTCCTCCGGTTTGCTTTTCTTTTCCTACCTTTTAATCCCGTTATCTGTCGAGTTGTCCGAGCCGTTGTTCTGAAAAATTAAGACATATTTGTCAATTGTTGCTTTTTGTTTAGTGCAAGAATGCTGTTAGTTAAAGAAGAGTCTGTTAATATAAAGTAAAGTTTATTACTGATGCTTTAATGCTTAATGAGTCGTTTAAGCAAAAACTTAAAATATAAAAACCAACAAAAATTAGTCATAACGTAATAAACTTAACAAAAAGTTTCAAAGCGCTCTTACAAGTACATGTGCAAACACAGTTTTTATGCTGCGAATACCTATAAGACCGGCAACATCGATAAATCAATTTGTTTGACTTCCCACTTTATGTTTATTCATAAGCGATTAACCCAATTAAGCGTCGCATCATCACATTCAGAAAACCTCCCCCTCCTAAAAGAAAAAGAAACCAGACCACCGCTAACAAGAACCTACTTTCGCAAACCAACTACCGAGTGCCAAACCAATTGGCCTCTCACTTCCATCTCTCCCCTTTATCATCCGAATCATCAACTTTCCGACGCAACGCGGCCAAAAGGATCGAAAAAAAGTTTGCCGGAAGTTTCACGACGATGTACACATACACGCGAGCGCGCGCACTGCCACACACAAAGTAGAATAGCGGAAAAAAAGCTTGCCAGCTACAATAAACTCTCGGCTGTGGCCGAATTACGAGAGACTCTCTTCTATAGGTACGCCGGGTATGCGGTTTCCTCATGCATATATGCACGAACTCTGCTCGCGCGCGGTCAGCGACTCTGTGTGTGTTTGTGTGTGTGCGTGTGTGTGTGTGCGTGGGCGCGCGGAGGCTCCCCAGGCGAAGCGTGAAAATAGCCGAAATCTGGGCGCTAACCAGCGTCGAGAAGGATCGGCCAAATGTAATTAGGCCACGAGTCAGCGCGCCCGCGTCAAAACAAGGGACGGGACTGGCCGACGGGGAAGTGCGCGAGCCTCAATTTTGGAGCGCTCGGAAACGACTGGAACTAACGCGGTAAAGAGCGAATGAATGTGATTTATGAGTGGCGAGGAAGAAAAAGTTGCTATGGGTGGTGATGAGCTTGCGGGGGATCGTCCGATAGGTCGGAGAAAAAGAAAGTGGAACTTGAGGTGTTTAAATTAGTTTTTTGGATTCGAGAATTGGTTTATGAATTTTGATGGCAGATTGTTGCTGATGTAGTTGAAATGAGCTTGCGCTGCGAACAATGTATGTCTACATGTACGTGTACTTTGGACAATGTCCAAGTATTTTCTTACGATAATTTTTTTACGATGAGACTCTTTGTGCATCATTATTATGAGATTTAGAACTAGATTAATTTTGTCGAATGTTTAGTTAATGGGTTTAATGTTGCATGGACTACTGTAAACATGTTCGACTGTTGTAATAAAAATAATGGGTTTTCTAAAAATTTAAGAAAGGAACAGTAGTTTATAAATTTTCAGTGAAATTTCTGTCATCTAATTTTCGTATAAATATTCAAAGGATACTTTGGAGAATAGATGCTAAAACTGTAGTTATTGTATTTTGAAAGAAAATTGTTTTCAAGTTGTTGCCGAGAGCGCACAATAGCATTAAAATAAATTGAACCTTTTAAGACTTAAGTAAGAATGTGATTTACTTATTTTAGCAATGCTAGTATTACGGCTAATGTGTTTTCAACTGCGAATAGTTATATTAACATTTTGTTTGCAAAGTGCTGCATTACATTGCAGAAAGCTATTTCAAAAGTTAAAATCTTCATGGTCTTTTACAGTACCCTGAGATTTTTGCTTACTCAATTTTATAAAGGTAATGTTTATTATTTTGTACAATTGAATTCATTTCGTTTTCATTTTGCTTACATTAAAATTGTTTCCTAACGGTATTTTTAATAATGTGGGAATACTTGCGGCTAAAAAATATCACCGTTATTTTCGTAAACAAAAGAAAATTAAAACATTTTTTTTAAATTTGTTCAAGATATGTATAAAAAAAGGTACCAAATTAACATCGCGAATATTTTTGTTTAACCATGAATTTTTAATCTTTGATATACAATTTATTATAAAAGTTCAGTATTTTGAATAATTGAATTTATTTTGTTTTCATTTTGTTACCATAAATATTGTTTTGCAGCTGTATTTTTAAAAATAAATTAATCAATCATGTACGTAAAAATATAGACATAAATTGATCTTATAAATTTGAAAGCTTTTATTCCTTTAGAATATTGAATTTAAACTTCATTTAATAGTTTTATTTTGATATGAAGTTATTATATCCATTTTTGAAAAAGTAAAACAAATTGCACCTTGCTTTTTAATATTTAATTGATTTATTAATAAATTAGTGTAATCGCTTCTTAAATAAAGCCATTATTATGCTAATAAGCGAATACAAATCGATAGTCAATATGCCAGCAACACCAGGCTGTAATATTTTTGTGATATCTCCGCAATATTGGGATGCCATGCGGGCTAATCCCGCATTGTGTTTCGGGCCAAAGTCGCCCAGGGTGCAAATATAAATTCTGACCTCACCTACCGTGATTAATTATCAGGCCTGGCTTTGGCTTGATGAAAATCCGATGATTGAAAGTTCTTTTAAATGGAATATTGTTTTATAGAGCGTACCACGGCATAATCGGTTTAATTTTTTTTCTTCATTAAAGCAGTTACAAGCGCGTCGTCGTCGCGATCCATAAAGAATTTCATTTTCGCCGTTTTCGATTAAAATGCCTTCCCACGCCCTCCTCCACCTCCTCATCCTCCTTCGTTCAATCACCGAAATAGAAGTGGAAAAGTTTAAATTCATTCTTCGATCCGATTTATAGTCGAAACGGGATAAAAGCACTTCCGCGCTCTCGCGCAAAAGTCCGGGTGTATGGCAGACTCTGGTCTCCGAGCCCGGGTAAAAACTCAATAAAACAAGCTGTTACCGCGGCAGTAGCGTTGTCTCTGCTCGCATACAGAGCTACATGAAAATACGAACGGAAGAGCGTTTCGGAAAAAAAGGATCGGGCCACCGGAAAAGTGCAGACACGGCCACGAGAGCGAGAGATGATCGATACTTTTTTTGCGAGCAAGCTCGCTGATCGTGAGGGATGATGGGGCAGGAAAAAAGAGACGCGCGCCGACGGACGATGAGATGAATTGTTTTATGTATGTCCGCGCGAGATGAGCGAGGAAAGAAAGAATGGAGTGCTTTCTTCGCTGGGGCGAGGAGAAAAAAGAGTCGCCCCACTGAGTGGAGGAAAATTTACGGCAGACGGTGCACGAAGGCCTCTTCAGAATCGACGTGGTTCATCGGACGGAATGGCACTTTTTATTTTAGTAAAAAGTGCGGATGCAAAATGCCGAAATTCAATGTCAGGTGCAAATTTAATGTTAATTGCTGGTTGAAATTAAAAAAAAAAAGTTAACGCACGACATTTAGTGTGACGACTAGCGGCTACTTGCGCACAATAATTTTGTCGTTTAAGAACTAATTACGCGAATTTCGCTCGGCTCAAACTAAAATGCAGGTTTTCATTTCTATGCTAATTTCAGCACAGCCTCGCGCAAGATTAAAAATACTCGCATACTCATCTGCACACACGTACACATTTTATCCGTGGAAAAACCCGTGTCTAAAGAAGCTTAGAAAATGCGCGCGAGCAAAAAGCATACATCTTTAATCCAGATAAATAGAGCACACGTGCGGAATCAAGCGCGCACTCCCGCCCCATCCACTCGTGCGTTGAAACGAAAAATAAAAAAAAAACGAGAAAAACAACGAAGCACGCTTGTTCGGGGTGCAAGTAAATAGGTCGCCGCTTGCGCGTATTTATTTAAGAACAAGGTAGGAACATTCGTCGGCGATGTATAACCGGCGAAAGGAAAAAGCAGGTCCACAGTGCCGAGAGCCCATCGGGTATGGACATAGATGCGCGAAGAGGAAATGGACGTTGGCTCATGCATGGCGCGAACGAAAGAGTTCAATAATGATCGATCACGCGGAGAGTCGTGGATAAAACGAGCGCAGAACGGATGCACCGTGCGCGCTTGGAATTATGAGGGAAAGAAGCTGGATTTTTTTTTGTGATGGAGCGAGTGATGGAGGTTGAGGAGTATGATTTGGCGAGTTTTTAAGTGTTTAATTATGACGGTTGTTTTTTGAGAGTTAATATCGGGAATGTAGCTTTGTTGATATTGAAAGTTAGGTTTTGCGAACGGAAAAGTACGGGAGGCTGGTTTCGTGAAAATTATTTGCAGGAAACATGCAGCTTGTTTAATGTTTTGCGTAGCATTCATTACGTACAGTCGGAATATTAACAAAAGAAAATGGCTTTGCGAACAAGGCGTGTAATTAAATTTTATTTGTTCGAAATTAAATACAGAATCTCGAGCATTAAATTTCATAATATTCGAAAAATACTGTAAAATAGTAGAATGGAGGCTGAATTAAATATATCGTAATTTATAGGTCGTGAAATATCCTTGTTTCTGTTTTGAGTAAAAAAAATATCGCGTAAGCGATGGCTTTACAGAACTTTAGCTCCCAAATACCCACCTACGAAAACTATAATGTACGAGGTAACTTTGCTGAACTTTAGCCCCTAAATACAACTTTATGGGGCATCCAGGGCTACTAAAAAGAAATAGCTAACAATAATTTATTTTTTTTTTTACTTTTTGTACATTCTTTTTTCACGATACGATAATAATAAGGGAAAATATTTATGGTCCATAGATACGCAAAATAATATTTTGAAATTTTTTTGCATAACTAATGCAATAAAAACTCGATTAAGCTTCGAATGACAAATTTAATCTTTTGAGTAAACGGATAAAGAAAATTGTTTTTATAGTGCCCGAGGTGCATACAGTCGCTTAAATATTTCATGTTTATTTTTCTTCATTGCGAAAATTCACATTCACATATAAACCTGTAAACTGTATGTATTTATAAAATATTTAATCTTCATTTATAATCTTTATAATGCATCTATTTGTAAGAAATTAAATAATCCCCTAGTTTGTTAAATGAAAAAGCTACGTAGCAATAAAGAGAAAGAGAAATAGGGAGAGGGGTGTAAAAAGCCAACTTGTGCATAAAATTATTATGCAAAAGACTGCTTAACTCCCGGTGCGTGTTTATAATTTTTCCGCGAGTGCCGGGAAAATCGGGATTAGCCCTTGCTTAGCTCTCGACGTTTTGTCTTTGCTTTTCAGAGCGTTTCTCTCCTAAAAATTAAATTAACTTTGGCTATAGGGTCCAACAAAAAAAAAATTAATGAACCACTTTTAATTCGAAGCAAGTCCGAGAAAAATTATTTATACATATATATAAACACATGAAAAAGTGAGCCTGAAGTGGACGTGAGCGAACAAAAAGAAAACGAGTAGCTCGCGCGACGCGATATTAAAGCGCAGTAGTACGACGATTGCCGACATATAGAAAGTCCAAGTTTTAATGCGTCGGATAAGCCGAGCGCGCGCTTGCCATTGCTGCAGGCGATCCGTTAAATGCCTCAACGGCCAGTAGCGCGCGCAATTCCAGTTTGTCCGAGTTCCTTGATCCGTTTGCAGATATTGGCGCGACTTGTCGTTCTCTCTGCTTCTTGCTTCTCTCTCTCTCTCTCTCTCTCTCTCTCTCGCTCTATCTCTCTCGTTTCTCGCTCCTTGCCCGAGACTTTTTATTTCGGATAATGAAACTCCGGAAGCTGTACGAGCGATTCTTTACTGGGGCGAAGGTCGTTTAGGCGTTGCTGGTATTTCTGAAGCGCGAACTTCGAGTGCAGCCGGGCTTTTTTATGAGCCGCGTGGTAGGAAAGTTTCCAATGTTTTATTTCATTTTCAGGGGTCATACGCTATTTTTGTTCCAAATGCAATACGGCTGTTTGATTTTTTTTTGTATGGACTCTAAGTAGTTTTGATAAATATATAATTAATGAAGGGTTGCATTAAATTTTTAATAAAGCGAACTAATGAAGCTAAAATGATATGAAAAGTTTGAGTATTCAGATGAATAATCAACAAAAGCTGTTTGTAATGATATAACAAAAAGCTTTAAATGAAGGCTTACTTGCATGGATTCAACATAATTCGACCCGTCATTATTCAATGCGCGTAATGCTTGCGTAAACACGATTCATTAATCATTCCGCTCAAGTGCTACATTTTACTTTCCATATTTAAAGCTCATTGATTCGCAATTTTTCGCAAATTCCATCCGCTTCTCCATAACAAAGTTTACTTATTTTTTATAAACCTAATTTACCTTTCGGCAATAATTAAAATGTAACAGTAAACAGACAATAATTCACGGAAAATAATCGAGCATAATAAATAAAACGAGCTCGCATTATTACTAGCTCGCATCCTAATTTTTCATACGCACGTCGACCCATGCTTCACCGTCTGATCGACGACAGGGAGAAAGCTGCCACCTATTCCCTGTCATTTCGCCTTTTTTTGCCTCCGGATCGACCGTACTAGGCCGCAGAGAAAGAACGAGAGCGACTGGGAGAGAGAGTGAGATAGAAATACACGCCGATGATTCGCCGGCAGTGTAGGAGGAGAAGAGGCGAGCCATGCTCGGAACGTGTGCTCGGGACTCGTGGTCTCTCGGAATATCTCCCAGCCGGCTGGAACGCTTAGGAATGAAAGCCACTCCGGCAGGTTCTCCTCCCGTCCTTTTTTCCTCTTGCTCCCGATCGGGCATTTTTTTCCTCCGACTGCCCGGCCAAATAATTCAGAGGCGGGGGAGGGCCAGGGCAAAAACGCCGGAGGGGGAGGGGATTAATTTCGTGCTTCGGTATAATTACATTCTTCGAGGAAAGTTTGCGGAAGTCGTCGCCGGCCTTCATCCGTATTCCGTGTCCGCTATCGATTTCCGCTTTCGCGTCGTATTGTTTTACAATGAAGATTTAGAAGCGCGGGCATCGCAGTAAATTGGCCCGAAAGAACCGAGAGCGTACGTCGGGGCGCGCGCAGAAGCTCGAAGCACGCAACAATGAATATAGCCGGAGTGTAGCGGGTATGTATACGGCTGAGCGTTTCCCGAACTTCCGAGCGCAAATTCTCGGCGGCCGCAGTGAAATCCGGCTCGCGGGCCGCGCAATAAAAGCCGTAAAACGCGCACACACTTTTTACTCCCTCCCGGCTCTTGGCGAGAACGCGCGGTCGATCGCGGCGCCGTTCTCCGCTCGCGTGACGCTTGAAAATCGAGGCTTTTTCGAGCGAGAGCCCATTCGCAGCGAGTCGCCTGAAATCCGAGAAATTCGGTTTCAATTTTCAGCATCGGCTGCCGCGCGCGAACTGCGCAACTCTCATCAGTTATCAATGCCAGCCCGAAATCCCGGCTGCCCCCCCGCAAAGTTTCCGAGAACTCGCTGGAAATAAGAGATAGTCTTTGCGCGATACGCTCGTAATGCACTTAGCCCCCGCTCCTCAGCCTCTCGTGCTGGCATATGAACTCGTCATCCTCGAGATTGCGCAACGTGTTGCTCAAGTTGTTAGCTTACGCCCGCAGTCTATCTCTCGGCCATGCTTGCAAAGGGCAAAACGAGAGAGCGCGAGAATGGCTATAACGTCAACTACCTGGACGGCACTTGCCTTCCGCTCGGTGCTAACCTAATTGCATCGAGAGCGCGCAGTTGGTCTTCCGTGTATATACCAAAGGCTTTCTCCCTCTCTCTCTCTCTCTCTTTCTCTTCCCTACACAAATACACACACATGCATCATATCAGGGGGGCGCACAACAATGCCGAGAGCGCCAACTCGTTGCGAAAGTTTCAGCATTTCCACGCTCTCTCAACTATCTCCCGAGAACCGAGCTAATCCCCTTGAAGATAGCGCAGCCTCGTAAGGTCAGCCGTTAGATAATGCCGAGCTGTGGCTGGGCCCTCTCTCTCACCCGTCTCCCTATCACCAAGAGGGAGCCAGTCGATTGTCTCTACGTGATTTCCGTATGTGTACCAAGACATCCAACACCCCCAGCCAGGCGCTCCTTGTAAGCCCCCTGAATTGTTAATTGTCGCGCGCGGGCGCGTCTATAGATGCCGTGGGACCTGTATGAGATATAGGCTCTCGCGCATATCGGGCCACTTTATATACGGAGCCAGCCAGCTCACTGTTTGACTTTGACTCGTGCGTGCGCGCTCTCTCGCTAACTGCCGCAACTAATCACTTCGCTAATGGTGTATACGCGCAAGCGCGATTAGCCGGCGGTGCCGCCGCGTTAATTGACTGGTACCCCTTTGGTGTACATATACGAGCGCGTACTTGCGGGAGGGCTAATATGCGCGGTCCGACCATTAATGCCGGATTTGGTGCCGTTGATGTGTTTTACTTACGCTGAGAGAGCGAGAGATGGAGAGATAGAGATAGAGAGACTTTTGGCGGTGCGTGCGCGGCCCATAAGTAGGTTCGATTCGCGTAACTGGCGCGCGGATTTGCTGGGATTAATTGCGTAACGGGATTTTGATCGATTCCCCTCCCCTGGCGGGGGTGTAGTGAGCTTTCTCGATTACCATGGTTGCGGGAAGCGTAACGCAGATCGCAAGCCCCGTTAATGCGTTTACCGCTTTGCTTTTTAATGAGTGTTCTATTATCGATTGCGGAGCTCGAATGTGACTGACGTATTAATGAAAATTCGAATGGGATTGTGATTATTAGCGGGGTTATATTGAAGAGTGGATTTTGATTGTTGCTGTTTTGTTAATTAATTTAAAGATTACAGTTTTTGATTACAGCTTACAGTCTGGTGTATAAGTAATTAATACATTTGCTATGGTTCTGTTTTTACATAACAAAAAAATCACGTATCGATTTCTCTCATATCTCTTAGAAAGACAATCGTGACTCCCGCAACTATTTTCCGATTTCATCTCTGGCTCCCCAGTCGAAGCCATTCAAGAATCATCAGCTGGTATTCAGGAAACCACGAATTCATTCAGCGGCGAAAACCCGAGATTATCAATTACGAAGCGTGCGAGCATCAGAAAGAATATCTGAAAGGAAACAACAAGCACACCGCTTGATGTACCAGAAAGCCGAAAACGATTCATTAACTTCGTATGCTCGACCCATAATCAATCACTTGAAGCCGCACGGCGAGAAAAAATCGTAAAATCAGCCCGATAAGTGTAACGCCATGCTACACTCAATAAACGTCCAATCAATAATCAGACATAAATCAAAGTCACGCGCAAGCTACTTCTGACGCACGTCCTTTCTCTTCCGTGCATGAGTATCGCATGTATGTACTAAAGATCTACTGCTGAGTTTCAGTTTTAAAAAAGGAATAAAATGATTAACAATTTTAAATAATTTTTTTTAAAAGTCAAAATAACAATTTGAAAATCAAAGTCAAATAGATATACTAACATTGTTTGAAACTTTATTTAGAATTAATAATTTATGAAACTTTAAACAGTAGGAAATTATATCACACATTTTTAAAAATTAGTGAATTCTTTTAAGTATCAGCAGAAGAATTCTGAAACTGTCTGACGCCTTCCTGCTATTGTAACTAAGAAATAACTTTTTAAAAAGTGGTCTTGTAAATTATTGTCTATTCTGCAATCTATTAATTTTGCAATTAATAAATATCAGTTCATGTAAATATGTTTTTTTCGTCTTTTAAAAAAAATGATAAAACAGTAGAAAAGCACAAAGGGATCTTAAGAATATATAACCAAGCTATCAGCACAAAGCGCGTTCCGTACGCAAAAAAATCCGTGAAAGGCATTCAGATCACGAAACGCCGGCGCAGATCAGTAAAGGTTTAACATCGGTCTGCGAAACACACGAGCGGCGAAGTTGGCAACTTCGCGCTAAGAGAGAAAGGAATGCCAACGGCTAATCCCACGTCGACCCTCTGTCAGTAGCGCGCTTCCAAAGTCCTACCCTATCCCTTTGTCTTCTCTCCCTCCGTTTGTTCCTCGCACTTTGCATGATTTTTTCCTCTCGCTCTTTAAATTTCACCCTGTTTTGTCGTCGTTGTTTTTCTCCTGAGTGAGTGGATACGCCTAGTCTAGCCGCCGGCCAAAAGACAGAGACTTTATAATCAATGTAATTTGAAAGCATAGGGAGGGTGCACGCCCTCCCCTTCCCCATTCGTTGCCTTTACATGCATATTGATGAAGAGCGAGAGCTGCTGCTGCTGCTGCCTGAGTTCGTGCGGTTTCCTCGCGTGTATCTCATTTTAAAATTAGCCGCTGTCTGCTTCGCTGAGTTTCGCGTTCGATGAGCTTTATCGCTGAAAGACAGAGGGATTACTGGCATGAATTTTTTTTTTAGTCATTGTTCAGTTGATGTAATCTTTTTTTCTAGCGATTTGATTTTTAATTTTTAATTAACCTACTTTTCAAATGAAATTAGAGGAGCTGCATTGATCATAATTGCGTTACATCAAATTGAAATTATGAAGTAGTGAAATGACAGTATGCATTGAAATATAAAATACCTCGTTAAAAAATGGTCGTTTTCAATTTTGAAATTTGTGATGTTTCGAGAAAACGCTTTATTATTGCAAATGCATTTCTCTTTTCACTGGGTTCTGTAAAAGCTCACAACTTCTCTTACCCCAATCTCGAAAGCATCAACGGTAAAATAAAAATTTCAGCGTAAAAATAAACTCTTTGCCCCATACTTCCTTACAAACTCATGAGCCAAAAGCGACTTTGCTTTCTACCGTCCTCTCTTTTCTTCAAGCGAGAATGAAATTTTTAAAAAGCAAACTTTATACGCTCGCAATATCCCTCTTCTTCTTCGTCCACGAACTGTCGACCTCGCGATCATTTCCGCCGTCGTAGGCGTATTTAACTTTATTAATAATTTGTTATCGTGACTTCTTTCTTGGCGTCACCTCGGTACTTTAATATGGCGTGCGCGAGCACCTCGTTACGGATCGCCGATTCCCGAAGGAAAATATTTTGCGTCATCGACGCGTGGTATTAAGGAGACGCGCAGGGGAGAAGTTGATTAATTTAGCGAGAGGGGAGAATGCTGAAATTGGAAATTTATTCATAAGCTTGTGGGAAGACAGGGATTTTTTTTCAATGCGATAGATGCGCGTTTTAACGCGGTTGACAGTTAGTAATCTTTTTATCCGGCGTTTAGCGGTATTACGGGGGTGCTGGTGTGAGCCTTGTAAATTTAATTCGAGCCCTACTTGTATTTATTGGATGTTTAGGGAGATATGAGGTGAAACATATTTATCTAATTTAAAAGTAACGTTTGCACGCGCATTGAGTTGATGATGATGTTTTAAAGTTTGTTTAAAAGGCTTCTGAATATTTATATTTCTGAACACAGATGATGAATTAAAAATTTCTTATATATTCTTATAAAATTTTATCCTGCCAAAGAAAATCGATATAAATGGTCAACGTTCACTTATCCAGATTAAGTGGTTATTTTAAAGTAAAATTAAAGCTTTAAAATCAATATCAAATGCTAAATACCAATTAATATTTCCACTATTTTTCAGTTTTTACTCAACGACACAAGATATTAAAATATCTCCTGCGTGTAAACTAATTTCAAAACTCCGATTATTCCGCACCGTGGGAGCCCCCGTCGTCTGGAGGTGCTCTCTGACCCGAATGAAATAATCATTCCGGGATAACAAGTAGACCAGTGCGATCAATGGAAAAAGTTAGGATTGAACGTCTGCGACACGATCTTTCTTCTTCCCTTTTATTTTTTGCGCGGCGCGTAGCCACCTCAATAAGACGAAAATTAAAAGAACAAGTGGGACGGAGAGAGAGGAATTATATCGATTTTCCAAGGTGTAACTCTTCTCTTTCTCTTCTCCCGTTTCCTGCATTTCTGTCGCTCTGTCCCGCTCGGAACGCCCTTAAAAGAGAAAGAGGGGTCGAAAGACCCCGTCGGAGTAATTTCTTTAAACGGTAGAGTTCGGCATTCACTTGGAAAGTTCGCTAATGAATTCCTCTCCATCTCCCTTCTCTTTCTCAAAGCTCTCCTTCTTTCTTCATTCATCTCTGGCGCCGTAGAAGCAGCCAGCTCTATCAGTATTTTGCCGTCGCGACGACGACTGTGTCTTCCGTATATACGGATACATGCATACATACACGTAGGCACACGCGCGCGCATACACACACAGACTTACATATACACATAGCGGGATGTTTACGTCAGATCTTTCGGCCGCGTCCCCGAATCTCGCAGAGGAAAAGTGGAGAGGAGGTTAGAGCAAATACACAGTCCCAATGCTTCTCTGGTTCGAAAAGATTGGACGTAAAATTTGCTCGAATCTTTTGTGTAACGGGTTGACGATAGGGAGAAACAACAACCGTTAATGAAATTTTGTTTGCTACGATCATGTACTGACAGAAGTTTAGTTCATGCAGATTCTGGAATTGAAGAAAGAACTGAAATTCTTTCGTTGTTTGATGAAATTCGAATTTTATTGTAAATTTCCTAACTGGGTGAAGCATTTGATCTATTTTCGATCAATTCTAATTTAATATTTGTTTACTTATTATTTTTACACTGTATCAAGTATATACTTATATAAAAACAGCAACTATGATTTTATATGGGAGCTGTACTTTTGACTACTACTATTTCATACACTTACGTTTGTCGGAATTCGCAGGGATTCTATGTTGATTGGCTCAAGATCATATCTACATGCATACAAATCGAATCAATTACAGACGTATAGACAAGCACATCCATATGTAAGACCATACGTCTTACAAGATAACGCCTGACAGAACTAGGACACATCAAATTATCCGTCCTCAAATGACAATTGTGTTCATCATTCAGAATGATGTACTGCTATACGCAATGTGGAGAAAATATTAAAACATAATAATACCGCACTATGGTTCATTGACTCGAAATTAAAAAATTGTTTGAGTTTGCTCAAATGCAATAAAAACTCTTGCACAGTAAACTCGAATAAAAAAATATAAATTAAAACAATATAATTTGCTTTCAATTCACAACAAAAGCTGATTTCACATCATCTTCGTCGAGACTCACACCGACCCAGACCTCGTCATTTGTATCGAGCCACGTAAATTAAACACACCGGCTCGAAAGCCAACTTGCCTCTCAGCATTCTTAACTCCACCGATAAATAAATACTCGCTTAATTCAGCAAAAGACTTAAGCCTTCCTCTGCAGCAGAGAGAGAGCTGCGGCACTTGTCCTCGCGAAGCACACAGAGAAACGCCGCGAAAGCGGAGCGACGAATCCGCAGCGGTTCTCCAAAGGCGCGCCCGCGAGCCGCGTTTCTATTTGAAATGCATTGGTCGTCGTCGGGGAGCGAGGTTGCGCTGTTTGTGCTGTCAACCGTCGCTATAATGGATAGAGCTAGCAGTGCTCGAGAGGCTAAGAAAGACAGCGCGAACGGCTCTTCGCCCCGGGAATCCGTCTTTCCTCTTTGCGTCGCAATTTGCAGAAAAGAAAAGATCAACTTTTCGGGGCCGCGTAAACAGCGCCCGTGGGGAAGGGGGCATGAATTTTAATGACGAATGAAGACAAAGCGTTTTTAAAGCTGCTTAATTGCTGAAACGTTTGGCGCCGAAGCGAATTGTATTTACAGATTATTGTCCTCACGAGTGAAAGGGTGAAAGGGCGGACCTTGAAGATGATGTTTACGGAGCCTTTTTTGGGATATTTTTTGGCCGGTCGAGGAAAGAGTTAACAGGGAATAAAGGACGAATCGTAAGTGAAACGAGCGCTAAATGGGTATGCAGGTAACGAGGGTCTGACGTTGAGTATTTGCACGACATTTGGTAGGTCAGAGGGTTTTGTAATGTAGGTAGGGGAATGCAGAGAGCTGGAACGTGTGTTTTTCCAGCGACTGACTTTTAAGAATACTTTTTAGAATGAAAATGCTAAAGTAAACAACGTTATTTTCTGTGTTATAATAGAATTATTGAAGGCCACGTATCTTTAGAAAATAAATTTATAAATATAACCACATTATTATGAGGGTATCAAGGTTAGCCCTTCCGATCAATACTATTGGATACACGAGCGCACACATAAAAGATAAATCAGTAACAACGAAATTATGCAAATAACATTAATACAGCATTAAAATTATAATTTATTCCAGCATCAATCTCCTCTTACATCCAATAATCACATTAACCACAAAATTACGAAAAAAATATTCATCAATCTCAACCCAACCCACGTCAGATCTCAAGCGTTTGACGCGATAACACGCGAAAAATCGCCGTCCTCATCAACGCGGCCGGAGAGCGCAAAATGAGCTATTAATCGAGTTCGCGCTCGCGATGCAATTAGTCAGACACATACGCAGCAGCCTCGGTTAACTCGTGTCCTATCCCATTTCTCTTTCTCAGAGAATATGCTCGTTCAGAGAGAGAGCGCGCGCCAGCAGATAAGGTTAATAAAGCGATCGGTCAATGTAACTCGTACTCGGGCTCGCTCGCACGTCTGCAAAATGGCCGCAGGTGCTATCAGTCATTCATAATCTGCGCGCGGCGATAGGACAAGCTCAAAGCTCTGGGCCAAAACGAATGAGGGCGGATAGTCGTCGCCGGCAATTTGCACGAGCCGGATTTGAGAAATCGTGAGCGGGGCTGAAAATTCGCGGCGCGCCCTCGCGGAAAGTTTTGCGCCTCCGGGTTAAAACGATTAGACCGAATGAGAAATGTCTGGCGCAAGTGTAAACTGCACAATTTGGGAGATTAAAATTCAGAATAACTTGAAGCGGGGAGTCGTGAAGGACTGGGGAACTTGCCCGAAGAAAAGGGGGACAGTGGGGAAAAGGGGGGAAATTACGTTGTGTGCAAACACGCGCGGCCGACCTTTTCTCCATCCGCGGCGAACATCAGAGCTCCATTATGCGAAAGGAAAATGAACCTCGCGGCCGCGATTTGTCACGGCTTTTTTTCGCGCAAAAGGTCTAAGCAAAGCGTGTTCATAAATCTGCTTTACACGCGCCGGGAAATCTTAAGCGCGGCCGGCAATAAACCGTATCCCTGGTGTATATTTGTTCCCGCGAAGAATTTGACTTTTAGCCGGGCAGAGGGTTTGGCACAGTGCACTGCTGAGTGTAAAATAAATAAAAGTATGCGGTGGCTATTGAGCTTGCGTTCTCATAATGAAACCGAATTCTTTTATCCGCCGCCTTAACCGCTGGATTGTTTCTCTTTTCTTTGTGATTTGGTTTGTTTGTGTTCACGTGTATGCGTGTATTTTCCTTTTTTTTGTCGCCTCCATGAAAGAATTATTGCGATAACGGTAATAGAAAGGTTTTGTTGCAATAAAAATCATAATTTTCCGGTAAAAGAATTCCGAAAAATTCAATTATTCCAAAATTGGTGAAATCAGAGATTTTTCTTGGAAACCATTCAACATACCAAAACTTTAAACTGTTTAGTAATAGGAGTTTCTAAAGATAAAGTTTCTGGAATTTTCAAAATAGCCTTGGGCTCTAAATTTCAAATTTTAATCCATACCTATGAATATAAACACATTTTTCATGATATTTTAATTTAATAAATTAAGAAATTAATTAAATGAACATTGCCTCAATAAGCGTTGAAAACATACATTTTATTTTTCCTTTCAACAAAGGCCTAACGCAATTTTCCCTTCTCCGTCTTTCGCTTTAAAACCTACTGATAATTAAACTTTCGCATACAAAATTTCCGCCCCGTTCATCCGCATAAATGTTTCACGCGCATTCAAACCCTGATTTATTTAGCCACGCGAAATTGCTCGTACAAACGAAACACGCAAACGGAACCCTATAAACCTTTGGCCCCGCGCTCGCGCGCGGTTAATTCCCTTGCCGTTAAAAAAGTAAATCTCATTCGAGCCCTAATAAATCCAGCGGCCCAGCCTCGTGCACCTCCTTTTCAGGAAATCCTTCACCTGCGCCGCGCTCTCCTGGCTGACCTTTTTTTTTTCACCTCGCTTCTCCCTCCGCGTTCCGCTTAATTTTCCAGTTTAATTGAAAAGACCTGGCTTTGGCTTTCAAAGCTGGTACGCGCGCGCTTGCGCGCTCAACCGACGCTCTCACCGAGTCGCGAATCTTTGATCGTACATAATGATTCGTTTTTGCTCGGAAAGAAACTTTGAGAGAAGATTTCCTCCGACTTTTTAAATCGGTCACTGATTTCCCCCAGCACTGGCGCGCTTTTTCTTTGCGCGAAGATTAAAGAGCGGGGAAACGCCAGCGCCGAGGAAGCTTAATGCGACGCACCGGTAACCCCCTTTTTTGTGTACTCTGCGGCTACGCTTAAGCCGATGTTTGCTTTTCGAAAGGGAGAAACCTCAATGCCGGGGATTGGCGTTGAAAAGTGCGAGCGGTACGTGAGTCGGATATATCGAATCAGATTGTTTGTTCGCTTGAGCTTTGGTAATTTCATTTGTGCTGCTTACTGGTTTATTACGCGAGATAGTATGTCAGAAGCCTAATTATGAATGTTTTGAAATTTATTGTTTGTAGTTTTTTTGGATTTTTCTGAGTATTTATTATTTACACTTTTCAGAAATGCATTCTTTTCAGGCGAAGTATTTAACATTGTGTAGCGTTCAATTTCATTAAACTTATTTACTGATGTTTAATTACATCACAGATATCAATATTGATTTGTAAGTACAAACATAAATAAATAATCATATTTGTCTTCGATACTCTGTGTACAACATTGCAAAATTGCAATCTATTCACGTTACAAAAATAAAAGACGAAAATGAAATCAATCGGCATTATCGCAACGATAAAAGAATAATCAAACTCAAAATGTACTCTATCGTTATTTCAAATTTAACTTCCTTACACCATCCGAACCAAAGCTCCATAAATAAAGCACTGCTTCAAAAAAACAAGGAAAAAGAAGAAAACGAGAGACCAAAAAAAGAAAGCAGCGAAAGGATAAAGAAAGGCAGCGACTAAACGTGCGCTGGCCAGGAGGTAAGCGGCTGCGCGCGACGCCCTTGTAAAATTGATGTACGCTCGCCGCATGGCCGGCATGCAAATGCACGCGCGCATGTCGCCAATAGCAAAACTTACCCCCTCGGCCGTACGTATATATATAATGCTTACGTCCCATACACTTGTGCGCTCGCACGACTCTCGACATTCGCCAACGTTCGGGGATTTTTCGAAATACGCGGGGAACGTGATATCGCATTTCTCGGCTCGTTTTCGGGCTTTCGCTGGCAGCGATTATTCGGACGTGCGCGCATGCGGAGGTATAGCTAGGAGGTTGCGTTTAGCGGCTGGAATTTTTCTCGGCGCAGCTATTTTTGGAATTTTTTTGCGCGGGCAGCTTTGTGTGTGCGCGCCGCTGCTGCATTGATTTTTTATATTGCGGCCGGGGCTGCTTTATTCCTTTCGATGAAATTGAGCGGTTTTGTTTGTGTTTAATTTAGGCTTCGCTGGAGTTGCTTAAAGAGGTCAAGTGGCAATTTCAGCGACTGCCAAGTGTATAGTAATTTTGGTTTTAATTAAAGGAGCGCGAGGCTGAAAATAGTCGGGAAAAATTACTTGGGAATATCTGTGATTATGCGCGTATTCAGGACGTTTTTAATTGCAAATTTACCTACTTAATTTTGTTGGTTTATTGAGAAAATACATTACGGCGTTTAATTATTTATAAACAACAATTTTTTTTTACTTGGCAGGCTAAATTCATTAATCGAACCAATGAGCAGTTGTAATTTCATTAAATTAATCGTGATATGGATGCGATTTCAAAATATCGTAAAGTAAGTTCTAATTGCATTTGCTACTGACCTAATTCAAAATTGTTTATTCATAAATAAATGAACTAATAAAATTAGCAAAAAATAGAAATAATAATTAATTTGCAAAACATATTTATCGAATACTACGATTCAACAATTTTTTTTATAACATTAGTCCCAAAACATATTTAAACAAACTTGTTTAGCAAAGTATATATTTTTAAATATACGTTTGAACGAAGCGCAGCTACTTTCCGCAAATTATATAAAATTTACCCATATTACACTTACGTCTGCTTATAGCTAAGGAACAAATTGCACGTGCAGATCGTAATAAAGCGCGTGGCATTTTCTTCGCCACCTAAGTGGCGCAACAAATCGTTCAATATTTTGTGCATACACACCCACTCAGCGGTGGCAGCGACAACTTAAAAGCAGGCTAAAGCATATGAGCCAGATAAACTACGTTATCGATCAGCCGGAACTATGTCGTGTACAAAAGGTTTGAAACGGCTAATTAGTTATTGAATATTTATATAAATAATGCAAATGCCCCAGTGGTCTAAAAATAAGGGCAAAAATGATTTTCGATTTTACGCGTCGTACACATATGGAGGCTGATTCTAATGTTTTGAATAATAGAAAAGTTTTAATAATTGCCGGCGGAACAAGCATTGCGGATATTGCGTAGTTCTCAGTTCGAAAAGGTCTGATTAATTATGCAAAATTGAAGTAGCATTCGTAATGTGTTAATAATAAGCGGATTTCAGCAAAATACGTCACACTGTATTTTAAAGATGTTAAACCAATGGTTCCACCTTGTTAATTAAATAAATAAAATTATCAAATCAAAATTAATTTAATTGGATTATGGTATTATCTGATTAAATATACTAATTAATTCAATTATAAAGTATAGGGGTGCCTTGTGCTAGTTAGCTGCACAGGTAAATTGACAAAATAGTTAATATTTTTTCATCTAAACTATTCATTATAATTTAGTAGGTTCGTCAATACGCATAAGATATAATCAAACATTTTTTTACCCATATGGTATAAAGCATTTTGCTAACTTATCCTTGTAGCTAATTATAGCCTTGGTCTTTCGAAATAATTGTAGAAACAAATAAACAGCCTATTTTTATTTTGATATTATGAAAGAATTCTTCAATGCTGCTGTAAATATTTTAGATCTTTTCGCAATAAGAATCTTATTTAAAAATCAATTTCTTTATAGAAAGTAGGTCTGCTTAATAGACAATATCAACTACAAATTCATTACTTGCATTTGAAAATCTCAAATGAATCGTTAATTCTGATTTAAAATGTAACAAGATTCAAAATAAAAAAAAATTCCAAAATTACTCAAATTTTGTAATCTATTTTTTTTTGCAGCATCTCTGGTTTCCTTATTGTGAAAGCATCAGATATTTCCAGATCGATTCCACAAAAAGGCTCCGTTACTCCGACCTCTAAAACCTAACACCTGAATCTAACTAGCCCGAAAGCGATCACCTCCGAAAAATCATAAAACCTCACCCATCTTTAATCAAATCTCTTCCGTCCCCTAACGCCAGGTGCGCCTCTTTTATTACTTTCACTCACACATCGCGCGCAATATCGGTCCGCAACTTTCATCTCCCAAGATCACGCTTAAATCAAGCGCGTTACGAGGCTTAAAAAAAAAAAAGAAAAACAAGCTCGGAAAAAATCGAATCAGCGGAGGAAAATATCAGCAATGGCGGGAGCAGGGAAAAGAGGTCTCGAGGCCAACTCCATCCCGGGTCTGAATAATTCATAAGTGGAATTTAACTCGATGCAAATGCGTACATCGCGCAAGCGGGGCAAAAGTAGCGCCTACGTCGATAACGCGTAATATAAAATCGAGCATGTATATTTAAAGAGAAGTGCGCCGCGGGTGCGCGCGCTACCAAGTTCGTTGGCACCGCGCGCGGCGCTTTGAGTTTTGACATAAAAGTCGCGCACGAGCATGCATTATTCATATCGCATGCAAGCGCGAGCGAGCGAGCACAGATAAGATGCATTATGCTTACGAATATCAATATGCGCGAGCGAGCGGGCTCTGAATCGGACGCCACGAAGATTAATAACGCGGACTGCACCTGACATTTTGCCCCTTGTCCCTCCTTTCCCTCCCTTGACTGGCTTTTTGCGCTGCGAGGGAGATAGTCGAGAGTGGTAGTTTTCTCGGTTTGCCGGGATGGGGGCGCGATTAAGTGCGGGGATTAGGATTGGCTGGGAAGAGGATGGTTTTAAGGGTTAAACGATGCTTGGAATAAGTGGGTTTTGAGTGGTCGTTGCTTTTGCAAATTTTGGAGTTAGTGTCATTTTCTTTGTATGTTGATTTTGCAAGTTTGTTCAAGCTTTGATAACGAGAAAGGCGTGGCTATTGATGGATGCAAAATTTATTGACTTGTTTACTCGGGCGGGCGGCAGTTTGGCTTTCTTAGCCGAAACTTTGCCTACGAAACTAATTTTTTGGCAACTTCTAGCGTACGTATTTGGCAATCTTCAAAAATTCTTGAATAACAATTTTTAGGTCAATTGTTGTTCAGAAAATTTATCTTATATAATAGAGATTCAACTTTGGCTTATTCGTATTTGGCAAGAGAGGATTTTAATTAGTGAGAATATCTTTAATGTCGGAAACATTATTTAAATTTTAGACTTCAAACTATATTCATTTTGATCACCTACGTCGTAAGCCAAACGTTAAAGAGTAAAATTTTAGAATTTATGTTTTCACCATGGCACCTTGTATACATGCACTTTTTAAATACTACGGTGGCGTATTAAAAAGATTTTAAACTACCACGCGGGTGTTAAATTCATTCTCGGCATTTTCTGAAGATAAGCCAACCAAAAATTCATTAAAATAAGTAGAATGTAGTCACCTGACAATCCGCGGATATAAAAAATTATAAAAACCCTCAATTAAGAATCTCGTGAGAGCGTTCCAAGCCAGAAGAGCACTCATCCTCCGAAGTAATCTCCGCTTCTGGTCTACGCACTCGTATCCCAGAGATTTCGTGCACGCTAATTATACGCTAAATTTTTCCATTGTAGAGGAGTAAGTGCAGAGGAGCTCTTGTAACAAAATTTCATTTCCTCGGTGCTCGCACAAAAGGCTCTCCGGGGCTAATGCTGTAAGTACACGCCGGGAGAAAGCTCCTTTAGCGCTGCAAGCGTGCACCGCTAAGACTCGGTGTGAGCTGGCTTCATTTACGCGGCATTAGGCGCAATCGTTTAATTAAAATCCATCAAAATTAACGCGATCTCTCTCTCTCTCTCTCTCTCTCTCGCTCTCTCAGCTCAACTCTGAATTAACTATGTGCTTGCGGCGCTAAATTGCATAAACGATAGGGTACATGTGAAGCGTATATCGGTCCCTGATGTGCGATTTCGGAGTAGCAGTAGCTGTATCGTTGTTTACCGTACGCTAAGAATTATAGGAATTTTCACGAGGTGGGATTGTCTGTGCTTTTATCTTGGCTGAATAAAATACAAGTGAACTATTTTTCTGGCAGCTGCTTTTTATTTTTATGGATCGAAGTAATGATAATGGAAAATGAGCTTTTTTGCAAATATTAGGAACTCCGTGACTTGCAACTGTAATTATAAAGAAATTAATCACCCTCTAAGTGAGTAGTTTTCTTTTAATTAAGCAGTATTTATTTATGCAAATAATTTTTGGCAGCGTGCAATTTACGTGCGTGAATTATGAAATAAATTATCTTGAACACGATCGAAAGAAAAAATATGATGTGAAATTCTAAAAAAACTCAAACAAAATTAATTACATGCAAAATTATTCGAGCCAAACCTATGTGGAATTCTGAGAAAACTGATACAAAATTAATTACATGCAAAATTATTCGGGCGAAAAACACTAATAAAGAAGTCTTGCTTTTGCGATACTACTGTTATTATTTTTTTATTTAAATATCACGATCGCCTCGCTATTTATGACATTATAAATAGCTAAGCTTTAATAATTCTCATGCTTAATTGACATAAAACGACTTTCCCATTACACAAAGAAAAGAAAATAAGCAAACGCTCCACTCCATCCCCAGGAAATAATTGCTCACCGTCAACAATGCACTCACTCTTTTTCTCTTCTTTCTCGATCCATATTGGAAAAACCGCGCGGAGAATCCGCTCGGATATCCGGCATCGACCGCAGCGCGCCGTCTAAAAACCCCCGGCAGATAGAAAAAGTCTCGCGCGCATGCAGCTGGCAACAAAATAATGCAGACGGCACGTCGTTGTGCTTCTCGAAGGCTCATATAGGATGCGCCCGTACGCAAGCTCCGGAGAAAGCTCATTTCCCTCGAATCCGCCACTCGCGCGATGGTATTATGCTAACAAGGTGCTCCGCCCCTTTCCACTCCTCTGTCTCTCTTTCTCTCTTCGGAGACGATAAGTTGTCTATTTATATGCTCGCGCTTTCGAGAGTGAATTTTTTGCCGCTAAGGGCGCCCTAATTGACTGAGGCGGTGGTCTTTGATGTTGTGGAGCTGATGCCAATTAATGGGAGTCGCTAAGATCGCTTTTCGCGGAAGTAAGCAGGAAGTTTAGGTTAAAATCGGAAATGAGTTGAGAGGAAAGCTAAATTTTCGGTATACTAAATTCAGTTCATTTGTACAGTAAAATTTTAACGAAAATAAAAAAAGCTTTTCTCTGTCAAACATAGTACTGGTTCTATTAATAAATAAATCATTACATTATAAAAATACTACTCATAATGAATAATGTGAGTATAAATTTATATTTAAAAAAATGACTTTGATTTGAATTGTATTTAGCACTTTATTTCTAGGCTTCATTAATATTCGCTAAATATTTATGGAATTTCTCGTGAGATAATATGGGATGCATTTGAGATGCAAAATTATATTTTGAATTAAAATTCGTAGAATCAACTAATTACAGAAAAATTTTAATTCTTTGAGTAATTTAAAATGAACGAAATAGTAATTACTATCATTAATTACTAATTAAACGTCAAATTAAACGTCAAATTCGACGTCAACTACCCCCTCTCTCCTCTATTAACAACCGAATTTTCAAAACGTCTAATAAATTGGTGAAACAACAATCTAACCAGCGCTACCCCCGCCGTGAGCGATAAACCAAGCCAGCCACCCCCCGAATTCCCCGAAGCCACACCAGAGCCGCGCAAATTACAAATTAAAAGCCGGCACCTCCTCCGAGACCTGCTTGGCAGCATCACACAGCAGCCCGCTGCAGGCACATCCAAAGGAGAGAGAGAGAGCAACTGCGCGCTCGGCCGCGAGCTAATCGCATAATGCACGCCGCAGAGACGTACGCCGCCGCCCCGCGGTGTGACAAGTGCCAGCCGCCGCGGCGCGCATCATCGAACATTTAATCGGTATATACATCTCGAGGGCGCGCGCAAGCCGGGGCTAATCCGTTGTAGCACGGCCGTCTAATCGTCGACTAATCGATTTTCCTGCCGCACCTCTCCAGCGACCTGACTTACGCCGCATTTACAAGCAATTATCCAAGCAGGACGCGTAAACTCGCTGCGCGCGAACGGAGCACGGTTTAATCAATCAGTCGCGGCGCCTGTCAGCATTTTACCGGCGAGGGAGAAAGCTGACTCTCGCGTGTTCCGCCGATGATATCGCTCCGGACTCGTCTGGCTTTGGTTTGCTGCTCGTAGAATAGTTTAATTGGTAATGGCAGCTGAGCGGAGGATTACGAGTAGTGGACTGGTCGTGAGGTGACGTTGCTGTAATCGCGATTTGGATACGCCGTTCTGGCGTTCATGATGTTTTAACGGGTTTTCGTTGCCGGTTGTGTCAGTAAAGCGCTTTGATTACTCGTTGGCTTTTGATCTTGGTTTATCAAACGATGCAGCCGGGTTTAAGGCCGTTCGGGTTTTCATGACGGTTTGATAATTAGCCGCTACTTGATGTGATACTACATAGATTAATAATGATTTATTGTAATGACAATATTTGTTATGAGTTAGTTTCTAGTAAAATGACAAACCGATTATTACTAATTAAAGTTAATTACGAGAACCGTATCTTTGGGTACAGTGAATTTAGAGAAAATTTTATAAATAGAAATCGGTACCAGCTAAATAAAAAGCGAGGTCACGTCAATTTAGTAACAGTATACGTTATTCGCTCATGCTGCTGGCCCATCACGTATGTTGAGTAATGAACCGATGTCTAATTTAAAGTGGGTCGGCTGTGTATCGTACAACAAACTGAATGTTGATGACATATTTTGAATGACTTTTGTAAATAAACGTATAATTTAATGTACATAGATTTTCGAGAATCATTTATTTTCCGTTTAAAAAAAAATCAATTTGAATTTAATATTTTAATTATTCATATTTGTAAAAATATAAATTTTATAAGTATATAAGTTTATTTTAAAATGTTATACTCGTATTAATTAATAAATTAATTCTGATGTTTTTCCATCGAGTTTCTTTCAATAAACTCACGTAAAATTGAACAAACCTTTTTTAACAACATTACTCTTTATATTTACTCAGTACCAACAAAAATACTCCAGTTATGATTGCGCGAACGCACTTTAATTATCGAATATTATTGTTTAAAATACATTTTCCACCGGCTCATTATAAGAAAGTATAAAAGCAACAAAGCCAAACAACACTTTAACGCTACAGTAGTTCAATTAAAACACCGCGTCTCGCCACTTTCAAATTACGTACGTGTCTTTCGGCGGACTTTCTTTCTCTTTTCGATTTTATATGCCTTCTGCCTACTGGCTCGCCGTTATCAAAGTCAAATTACGTGATCTCAAGTGCCCCGATCTCGCCGGGAGTTAAAAATGACGAACTTTCCGATGTATACGTCTATATACGTGAAAGCAGGAGAAGAGAAAATGAGAGTACGCGAGGTATAAGGAAAAGTAATTTCGACGTTGTTAAAGACGGAAACGAGAACGTAAAGGGGAAGGGCAGGGCACGCCGAATATAAAATAAGAGATGAAACTAGACAGAGAGAAAGAAAGAGGGAGAGGCAAAGAAAAGCTCGAAAGATGAGAAAAGAAACAAAGGAAAAAGCGTTGCGAGCGCGTGGGCGCGCGCGCGAGATCGCAAATTGAACGACGCCCCGCGGGCATGACGGAATTATCGGTTCCTTTGTCATTGGGGCGTTAACGATGCCGCGCATCTCTCTCCTCTGGCCTTCTGCCTTTGAATTCCATCGGAGCGGCAAGGACAAATGATTCTGCAGCGTTATTTAACTGCAGCGCTGCGTGCGCAGTCTCGCGTCGAAGGTATTAAATAATTCTTGATTCCTTGCCTCTCTGCGACCTGAAATAAATCAGTTTCGCGAAGAACAGCTTTAAAACGATTCGAGTTGGGTGGGGTGGGAAGACACTTTTTAATGTTTGAGCAGAAAGGAACAAAAACAGGTTTAATCAAGCTCTATTCTTGCGACGACGAGCGTTGTGTAGCTCGAAAAACTTTAATTAAGTACGATGCTTTTTCTTAATTATGAATACTTCAAGGTAGGTAAGCCAGAAAATTTAATTTAATTGAATTTATTTTCTGTCTTTTTCAAGAATAGGCCAAGCTTGGTTCTAATTGTTTACTAGATTTTGAAAATCTATTTATGGCATTTTCAACGAGAAATCATTAATTAAAGTTTCTCTTTCCTAGAAATTATAAACACGCACAAAGCAATATAATTATGAAAGTCAGCCGGGAAATTTCATTAACAAAAGATAAAGCTATAAAGCAAGGCTATCCCATATAAATAGAACGATTTACATTTCCCGTAAAAGTACCGCTCAATTGCTTCTCTTCCAAGAATTAAATCGATGGAAAACTAATAGAAAAGCACTTCCAAACAACCGCGTAATTACCGCAGCCTCGGAACTTATTGCGTTCCGAGCATTTTCTCGTATACCTCGCGCGCGTGCTGCGCATATGCGCGAGCATAATCGTGCCGGGCCGAGTGCCAGCGCGGGAGAGGGAAGGGGGGAGGGGAGGTTCTTTCTCCGCATTGTACGCACGTACATATTCTCGGTTTATCCGAGCGCGCATTTCCTCGTCCATCAATTTTTCTCGGTAGCGCATAAATTTCTTTCCTGTGGTTGCGGGTTGTCTCGGGATATGTGAGAATTCGAGAGGCTATCGATGATGGGCGATGAAGAAGAGATACTTGGAACAATTATCTGCCGGCATAGATTTATAGATTTGATTTTTATGTGTTTATATATTTTATATATTTTATTATGTAGTATATTTGCGAATGTTTGTTTAATTAAAAAATAAATCTAAAATAAATTTAACTTTAAAACTGAATAAATTGTAAGATGCAATAAAAAATGATGTTTGAGTAGATATATGCCGAGTTAGGTAAGACTTGCGCATGCATGAAAATTAAATCAACCACTATACTATAGCAACTAATTAAAACATGCATCCTGATGCATAAACCAAAAATGATTTCGGAAGGCATGCTTTTGTACTAAATTCAAGTACAACCAGTATTCTCAGCACTTGCTAGTGCAAAAACACAAAAGGCACTTAACTACAAAACAAATTCTTCAAATCCCAGTCTTCAACGTGTTAATCTCAGAATTTGACGCTCAAGGCAAAAAGCTCGGTAATTAAGCGTGGCATTGAAATAAACTGAGGCTCGTCCGCTCGCGGAATTTTCGGCTAAGCCGCAGAAACCGTAGGGCTGACTGCTGAAAGATATTATTTTCGACGCCAGCTCATCCGGAATTTCGCGCATCACAGGAGCAATGTTAATTAACCGATTTTCGTCGAGCGTCGGCCGAGCATACGCGCCCTGGAATTATGAGCGCGGGCTGCTGCTGCTGCTGCCACGAGAGTCGAGATTGTGAATTAATTAATTAGCGTGCGGAAAACTCTTCTCGACGTAAGAGCGGGAGGGAGAGAGAGATCAGACTAACGTTTAACACTCGTAATATCGTTTGAGAAGTTTGCGAAGAGCTGCCAGAGCGCCACGTGGGAAAACGCGTAGGTACGCGAGAAGGTACGGACAAAGTATTTGTTTAATTAAACGGAAAGGCTTGAGTATTCTTGAGAAATTTTCGAAATCTTAATAATGCTATTATGGTTAAAGCTTAAGATTGAAGTCAGAGGAAAATTAGATCTAATGAGTCGTGGGCCTGATTGCGAATATTAATATTGAAAACGTCACAAGTATACATATGGAAAAAGTGGAAAAGGTACAATTTCAATTTTTATAATTACAATAATACGATAAATTGCATTATTGCTATATAAAGAAGGGAGGTCGTTTCAATATGAAATTTTGTGATATTGAAAGTATCACTAATTACGTCGATGAGAAAATACTGCAAACAGTTTTAATGATTAAACAAACAGTTTAATGCTTTTAAAACGAGAATATTCGCAGTATGTTTTATGCATCAATATCTTTTTAAATAGAACATGAAAATGTGCGCATATGTATTATAAAGTGTTAAATTTTTTAAATTAGTTTCGATTTAAATTTAATATTCATCATGCTTTAAAAGCACAAAAATTTCATTTATTACTCGTGAAGTCTTTCTTCAAAACAATAGCTAGTAGCAACTGAATTATGTAAAAAATTCAACCTAAAAAACATTCCAAGAATGTGAACTTAAATTAGGCAAAAAAGAAAAAAATAATTTATCACGAGACAATATGATGACTTGGCATGAGCATGCGCTCACAATTTTTATTTCAAGATATTTTGGCGCAGCGCGTTACTTCGGCCAATCAACTTCTCACGTGATTCCTGGGTATTCTAAGAGTTTATAGCAAAAAATTTTTCTCGCTTATTACAAACACGCAAACAAATTTTTAAATAATATTACCAAACTTTCTTTTACACACGTGAGACTGTACGCTTCGTCTCATGACACTAGTAGGTGTAATTCTTTAGATCTAGACGATCGTGTAGTTAAAAAATTGCTTGCGAAATAAAACGATAAAGTGACCCAAATACGTGGAAGAATATAAATACTAAAATATTTATCTGCAGCTCACTAACTCTATTTATATTTAAACAATCTTTTCAATATTAGTCCTTAATCCTTAATCATAAAAAACTATGCATCCATCTTCAAGCGAACCAATCTACCATCGCTATACTCAATCTTAAAGTTCAAGCCACTTCAGCGCGGCGTCATCGCCGTCGAGTGCGCATCGATTAATCGTGCCCAGAGAAACAGCGCGGAAAAACAAAACGAGAAAAGGTAGAAGCGAGAAAGAGGCGTGCTAAAGAGCTCCTTCTTATATAGGTCATGTTTATTCTCTCAGTCTCGCGCACCTATATTCCTTTCGTCGTTCTGTGCTTGACCTTTTCTCAGCGCGCGTACGCACGGAAAGAGGCTCTTGAAAGCCTTGGCTCGCTTAATAATTTTCTTGGCCCAGTGTGCACCCCTCCTCCTTCCCTGCCCCTTTCCCTCTCCTTTTTCTCGTGTGCATCGTGTCAATTGCACGCCAGCTTTGCTACCGCACACCGCGGGAAAGGAGAGGGGGCATAATGACCCACCCCTTGCTGATTATTTCGCGCTGAATTTCGCAAAAGGGTGAACTTCCGTGATATGCTTGATGAGATGTACCAGGTTAAGCATGTTATACACGCACATTGCTTTTACGCCCCCTGATGGCTAAATCAATGTATTAAAGTGGTGAAAAATTCAAAAGTTTTAATAGAAAATTGGACTTTTCGTATAAAAGTTAATAAAATATTAACTTTTGGATTTTCGCCAATAACAAAAAGTATCTTACATTGAAACAATAAAAAGAAGTGAAAGCATTAAGTGATTCAGATCGTGCTTGGGTACAAAGCTTCTCAAAAACTTAAAATAAATTTCATTTTTCATTCTCTATATTTCTACATCACAGGTGTGCGGTACTATTACAATTTTGTAGTATATATACTTAATTGAATACTTATATTAAATACATTAATATCTTTAATATATCTATATGTATGTTATTGAGATAACAAGTGTAGTATACTAATGTGATATAGAATAAGTAGTTATTATAAGTACTTACTATTAGTCTTATGAAATAAATAAATGTTTCGTTATATCATCATAAAATTGTTTGTTGTAAACAAAAAGTTTATTATTTCTATTATCAAGCTTTGTAGATTTACTAAATAGCAAGAAACTTGAAAAGTTTGATATAATTTGATTCTTTGCACAATAGTTTCTGTGTGTATACAAACAGTAGCAATTTGTAAGATTTCGAGTACTTCTGAAGTAAATTATAGATTTCACGTAAATTGAGGATTAGAGAAAGCAGCATTGTTTTCTTTTACTCCTATTTTTATACTTTAAAATCTTTTCCAGCTAAAATAATATCTGCTACTTTTACGTTATCTAGAAAAATAAAATGATTCGAAATAAAACTGTTATTTATAATCAAAACGATTTACGTATTATGCGATTAAAGAAATGAACTAAAATAAGTATCGATCTGCAGTTTGAAAATAGATAAACTGTAATACCCTTTTAATAAAATTACGCAAAGTATTAATAAAGTTTATCTCAAAAATATCATTCCGTTCAGAGCATTAGCGCGAATTGCTAATAGAGTTCCACCTCAAAGGTATGTAGAGCGATAAGTCTTTGTAATGATAATAACGTTGAAAATCCTATAACTTCAAGCACACAGAAAGCCTTATAATAATCGTATTTCGGCTTTGAATTCGAAGCTTTAATGCTAACAGTTTGAGCTTTAGTGATCTCGAAAGAGAAAGGAAACGTGCGATGGCAAAAGCGAGGAGCGACAGGGAGGGACGGAAGGAGAAAGAGAGAGGGGCTGAAATGTTTGAATATGCGCAGTCGATTGGTCAACACTCTTATCTTTTCCCATTCCGCCTCCGCTTCTCCAGTCCTACCCCAAGTCTCGCGAGCCTTGTGTTTTCCTTGGACTACTTTTCGTGCTCTCTTAGAGATATTGGAATTTTCTCTTTTTCTTTAGTGGGCACCGCTTGCCTTTACTTTTGAATGCAGACCGCCGCTTTTCTGGCATTGGAATTAGGCGGCCTGCCTCAATGATGCAAATATATGTTGCGGATGTATATGGATAATTGTATGTTGAAGAATGTTAGGAGAAAAACACAGAACGATCAGAAAACGAAAGGGGATGAAGAGAGAATCGTTATTTAAAATTGATAAGTATTCTACTATTATTTCTAAAAAAATAAACAGAGTGTCCAAATAAGAAGGTTGATACGTGTATTGAGAAAAGCAGCAACTCTTCTAAACACATAAGGATATAGCGAAGACGTGTTTATGTCTCCTTTCTTTAAGGAATCAACAAAAATATACGGAACGCTTAGTTTATTTTCTTCTAACTTCAGCTGAGAAACGTCCAACTCTCTTGTTCTTCTTTATCTCTTTCTTTACCTCTGGTCCCTTATATAAAATAATCCTAAGCCTATAGCCTAGCCGATTAACATTCTACTTTGGCCACCGCTTTGGGAAAGTCTTAACCTTCAAGAGCTATAGAAGGTTATTGGTTTCGGGCATTTAAGAGAATACGAAAATACTTGGCAAGTAACCTTTTCTAAGGTCGTTCACGCACATACGTGACAGCAAACGTTGAAGTTGTTTGCAAAGTCCGTAAAAAGAATCCCAATATTGCTTATCATGAATCTGCGGATTACATTAATTGCGGTAAAAAAAACTTGTGTGATTAATTCTATTAGTTCGGAGATCTATAATTAAGCTCTGGATTGTTTACAACTTAGCACATAAAAAGTAACACATGTTTATGGAATTGGTGCAAAAAGCATTAATTAGATGTGGTAAAAATAAAGTCATTTTGCCAACAAGATTTATAACGCTCGCGTACGTCGCAAGAAAAAAATTACAGCATAAACATATTAGGACGTGAACTCGACCGACTAAAGAGATGCTGCTGAATTGATGATATTATGTAAGGATGATCCAGAAACGTTTAAAATTGTCATTAGAACCACTTTAAATGCTTAAATTTATAAATATGCCGATTAAATTAAATTAAATGTAAATGACAAGTTTAAATAATTTTTCTTTCCTTCATAGTGAATTACTCGCCTGGTCAATAATAGCAACAAAAGTAGGTGGGAATTGCTTCACACGACTGTGGATAATGCATTTTTATATAACGTATAAAAGCGAGCAACTCGAAAAGAACTTTTGTTTTTATACCCAACTGCGTTGCGATCCTTTAAAAGATACCAAAACTTTTGACCCCATAAACCCTGCGACCGGTAAAAACCGATTGACCTCTGGAAATTGAACTTTATTTACCGTACACTCCTTACCCTTCCTTCGGCACGGCAAAGATTATTATACTCGAAGTGAGGCGGGTACACAGCCAAGGATAGAAAAGCTTATTACACGAAACTCTCGTGACACGAACTAATATTCTACGCTGGGTACACGCGCATAGAGCAAAGATTCCGGAAACTTTCTTAATAAGATCAACGCGATTCGCCGCCTTTCTTGGTAAGGTGCTTACATAAAGTACCCTTCCGCATAGTCCGAGTCAATGACCATTGAACGCCTCGCAAATAGCAAAGCTTTTGTACTAGCTTCCTTTAGGACTTTAATCATTCCGACTACGATTTACACGATATTTACAGATTCTGCGTAAGTACCTTATTTAGGTTTACCTTTATGTTATTACGAGTGGGATATTGAACGTTAACTTGAAAAAGACTTTTTACGACAATCCAGAAATAATTCCAAATTTAATATTTTTTTTTAGATTTTGTTCTTTTCTACGATAATATCCTTTCGTAACCTTTAAGTTCTGTATTATTTTTCTAGAAAATTGATTTTGTAACTGATTTATGTTTTTTTTCTCATTTCAAGTAATGTCGGTTCAATTGTGTGCTCTTGTCGTTAATACCTTCCGCAGTCTCTACTATTTCTTATTTCAAGATCATTTCATTAGCGATAGAGCATTTATAGAGACTTGTTTGCCCTTTGTTCTGAGCATCTGACTTAAAAAGTCTTTTAATTTCTTTACTCTCTTTAAATGTTAAGTCTTAAATCGTTAAAATCAATTTTTTAAATTTATTGTTTTTTCGACTAAATATTTTTAAACAATTACATTTTTTAAAAATTACTTCCCAAGCTCTTTAAATAAGTCAAGTGCAATCTAAATTAAAATACTTTTAATTTCTTTTATATATCTAGTATCAACTTGTTTTTCTCCATTATGGATATATACATGGACATATACATACATATGGATATATACATGGACTATACATTTCAATGTAATACCTTAAATTTCATGAATTGTCACGTCCACGTTTAACTATAAAAACGTCATTTTATTGAAAAAATTGAAATGCAGCTATCAGGAAAAAACGCAGATATTATCTTGATTTATTTGGTTCTTTTTTTAAGCTGAACGCGTTTACTTGTCAGTACGATACTCTAAAAAAGAAAGTTATTTCATCGTCTTCTAAAATATTTAAAATATGTACATAATTTTTACAAACTTCTTTTTAATTTTTCTATTTTTATATAAAAATAATATTCACCAAGGCTGATTTTGCATTTAAGTTTAAATGAGAGCATAAAGAATTTTTTTAATTAAAAATATTTTTTAAACTCATTCCTTCATGCATGGAGAATGTTCCTCAATGCTTTGAGACAACTTATAATCTGCTAAGACAAGAATTTAAAACTTTAATTTAGCTGCAAAATATGCGGCTAAAAGCCAACTGAATTAACAGTATGATGTACTGAATTAACAAAATAATCTATTTTACATATCTATGAAAAATGCAGATTTTCTTTCTAATAAATAGTATAGTAACAATATAGGTTTATTTGTTATGTGCGTAACCTACTTCCAGCGCCATTTCTTGTAGCTTGTTTGAGAACTAACCAATAACGCAATTACATTAGCTTATATGAGAAAATGAAAAAATACTTTCTTATAAATTGTCTTATAAATTACTTATAACTTTTGCATTTCTGAAAAAGTATATCAATTTTAAACATATAATACCTATTTTAAAAAAAAAAGTTTCGTAAAAATCGTAATATTTTTTTATTATAAAAATGCGTGTAAAATATATGATATGATACGAATAATTAAAGTTCCCACTAATAGTATTATTATTATAAATTACAAATCGATATTTTTAATTTTGATGCACTAAGTACAGTATTTGCAATTTGAATTCTCTGAAAACCAGAATTCATCTAAAACTACTTTATTGAAGTTTTAAAATGCTATTTACGTTTAGCGTACAAAACCTCCGCAGCTGGGCAATGTCAACGTCAATCCCGAAGTTGAGAATAGACCCACAAAAAATGAAATATTCATCCCACTTTTGCGTGGCGAGCACACTGCGCTTAGCTCTTTAATGGCACTACGGTTAATTGCGGATTCGCGCGAACAAAGTTCCAGCGTATACAGATTTAAGTGGAAAGTCGCGGCAGGGGTGGGGTGCTAGGGACGCCCGCGCGGTAATTCCTCGACAGGTTAACAGAGTTGATAATAAGGCTAACTTCGTGGACGTCGTGCACGCTCGGGAATTACACGGAATATATATATTTATATATGTGCGAGCAAAGTTGTCAGAGAGATTGCGAAGCTTATTTCAGAAGACAATTAGGTTCGTTCTTCGAACGGTGCTTTGATTTTGTTTATGAAGTCCTGATTGTTTGTCTTCTCATGCCTGCTAGCCTTTACGACGAGAAAATTAGCCGTTCTTATGGATGTAATTGCACGTATAACTGCTAACGGCTTTATTACGCTCGGCGTGCGTATACGTATAAATTTTGAGGAGGAATAAAGCTGTTTTGTTTCAGCGTTATAAGTCAGGGTATTATATGGCTGTAACCCAGTTAAGGCTTATAATTAGTATACACTCATGCACACACGAAGAAACGAGTTGCTCGCGAGTTGGCGCCCGGCTATGATGTATGCGCGTTCCGCGACGTTCATATTTTTTTTTCATTGCCAGCACAAGTCCACATCGAAATTTAACTTGCCTACTGAATAATTCATCGTACTTTTATCTTCCCTGCAATTACTTCGTCAAGCCGGGCTTCTCTTCATTTCCAAACCTGCCCCCACGCGAGCCTTAGGGACATCCCTACTTGTATATACATTTGTCCAGACTACACTTGACGCCCCTTCGAATATCCTTGATAAATCGCTTTTTTCTGCTTCCGCGCCGCGCCGGCAAAAACGTTGATTAAGACAAGACGATCGCGCTCCATTGATCGTCGGAGAGGAGGGCTCCCCAGCAGCCCGCGTCATAATGTGTCGGACGGAAAGAGAGAAAAAATCGTCCGCGCGTCCGATAAGAACGGGGGGCCAACAAAAACTGAGCGCGCTGGGTGAAATTGATCCGAGGCCCTTTTTCGCTCTTTTCTGTTTACGTCTAATTAAGAGCGTAACTCGTTGATCCTTCCGCCCCTTGATTAGCCGTGATCGCGGAGGCTGAGAGTGAAGAGAGAAGGCGCCGAGAGCCAAAAGATAAAGAAACGTCGATAAGTTTCGATAGCACCAGCCCCGCGGGCTGCGGGAATTCGCGCTGAGCAAGTTGAGGGTGGGTGGGGGAAAGAGACGGAAAGCCGCTCGGATATTTTCCACTCAATATGGCATCCGTGCGCCCGAGAGAGATAGATAGATATGGGAAAACTTTATTAACGCTCCCCGATGTTGTGAAGAAGCGGATGCTACGATGAGTGTGCCGAACGAGTTTATGTAGCGGAGGGTATTGCTTGACCGTAGACGGATTGGATTGGAGAAATGGAGGCTGCACTTTTTAATCGGCGCATTTTTTTAATATTTTGTAATTTAATGTTTAGACATTATTATTAAAATTAATGTGTATTTATTTATTTTATAAATTTTAAAAACGTCGCTACTGTAAAAATAAAAAGGTAATATTTGAATAAAGTGATGGAACCAATTAAATTTAGAACAACTTGTTTATTAAATTATAAACAAGTTTTCTGGAAATTAAGGAAAATAGCTCACATTAAGTTTTCATTAAGTCATGATATTTAAATTATAATTGAAACATATACCATTCAGTACAATTTCCAAAGTAACAACTTACATTTTAGAACTACTTAATTTTTAAGCAGATTAATGGTCAAATGAGAGTCTATCAATTTATAATCATATTAGTTCGTTTAGTGCTATGAGATATTAAGGTGAAATAGAAGGTTTTTTACTTTATTTTGATCTACGAAATAAAAAAAAAACATAAAAAGATATACATTTAGACTTTAATTCAATAGATAATATAAGTCATGATCATTCACATACATGCCATTATCGCATATGGGTTATAAGGGAAGAAATTATAACCCATAATTATGTCATGTAGCAGTGAATGAAAGTTAATCATACATATTATTCATATATTTAGTATTTTAATTAGCATTTGTCTACTTATTCTATATATATTCCGAAAATTTTAAACGTATGATAAATTTTTGAAACTAAAATTTTACACCTTTATATCAAAAAGTTACATTACTAACGTCAAAATACCCCAAGTAGTAACAGCCGACAGTGGTGGTACTCGCGATACACACAAGATGTACACTTTAGGGAAGGACAAAAGTCCATTTTTCTCGAATGCATCCATCGTCAAACCTTTTCACAATTCTAAAAGAAAACTCTTAGGCTCCTTGTATGCCGCTCGCGAAAGAAAAAAGAGGATAAAGGTGGGCGGTCGAGCATTTTCCACTCAATCTAACAACCGATAGATCGAAGGCCAAAAAGAACGATGCAACTCGGACGTTCGCGTCGTGGTTCTCTATATTCAAAACTACCCTCTCTTCCTTTCTCTCTTCTCGCTCTAGCTTCGCAAAGAATAAGAGTATACGGAGAGTTTGGTGTACCGTTCGGTGGCTTTGGTGAACGCCCCCCCCCCCGTCGGCCACCCGCCAGCGCTCAGCCAGACGGAAAAATCGCGTTCGGTGACAAATGGCGTGTATTACCATTGGGGTCAATGAGAGCGAGCGGGTGAGCGCCGTGTCTGACAAGTAAGAATGATTTTTCGCTCGCGCTGACAAGTTTTATCCCGAAGCGAGAGGCTTCCTCTTCCCTCTCTCTATTTTTCGCGTTTATCCTCGTCCGCCTCTGTACATCGCCTCGCGGGCGCGCTCGGCCTTTTTTCAGCCGGGAGGAAAGTATTTCAAGCGCAGCCGCGAAAAATGGAAAAACAGAAACGATATTTCAGCTTTTTGTCCGTATTTGCGCGCTCGCTCACCGGTGAGACAAGCTTTCTCGCTCCCTCTCTCTCTCTCGCTCGCTCGCGTATGTGTGTCTCTATGCGGAGCAAGGATATGAAGTATCGAACCGTTTGGATGTTGACGTCAGTTTAGCCCGGCCCGCGCTCAGCAAATCGCGCGACAACAGGGTAAACAGAGAGAAAAATGCCCGAGAGAGAGAGAGAGAGAGAGAGAGAGAGAGAGAGAGAGAGAGGTGTTCGTGGAAGCATCGAGAGATAGATGCAAGTTGCGAGACTGTCATTTTTTACAGATTTAATGCGGCTCGAGTGATTTTTCCGACGATTTAATCGATATACACGCGGGAGCTCCGTCGTCGTCTTGTGTAAAATGTTGGAAAATATTTTCCGTGTATTCAGGATTACGTTACGTGTATCGAAAAATTGATAACTTCGCGGCAGTGAGTTCGAGTAGTGGTGCTACAGACGTTTTGAAAAGTTTATAATGGTAGGCACACATGCTTATGAATGCTTATTCAAGAAACTTATATTCTATTACCGGTAAATACTTTTTATTGCTAACATATTTGATTTTAATCATTTTTGATTATTAAATAGCCAAATGTATTATAATTTTTGTACAATAAACAACATACACATAATGGAAGTCGCAAAACAACACAATCATTAGTATCCAATAATAGCGAATGGATTTCCATCCATTTGCAATTATTAAACAGCAATCATCTAGAAAGCCAGCGCAACAATGTTTATCGTTACGTAATTGAAAAATGAAGTCATTTAGAAATCGCTTTCTCCTCTTTGCGCCGAAGCACAATCAAAGCGTCACGACACATCCGACGTAAATGCGAGCGCGCGAGCACTGATACAGAACAAAACAAAAAAA